>CM064553.1:6169816-6403969 GCA_032716605.1 Paralithodes platypus | reverse complement strand
GAGTAAAGGCAGCGATACACAGCGTATCACTCAAATGGATTGGTTAACTATAAGAGACCTAAGTCGTTTAATCCCACCCTGCTCAGGGGCACCCGCCGGTGGGTGAGAAGTCTAAAAGTTAACCCCACAAGTTCAGACCCCAATACTTTGTAAAAGATCGAAGGGGAGGAAACGCCTAAACAAACAGCTAGGTTTTCCCCGTGGTTTGTCGTAAACCAGTGTAGAAAAACCTATAACAAACGAGTGTTCTCAAAGAACGTCGTTTCTTTATATATAACTAAATATATAGGTAAGGATGGGTACAGCCCATAACGCCGGGAATATAAAGGAGGCCTGCAAACCAGGCACCCACAGATATAGCAGTCCTGGAGAAGCCACAGACAACTCCCCTCGACGGGGAACCAGCCAGTGTTAAAAACCAAGTGTGGCCTAACACTGCTCATCGGTCAGGATTTTTCACGGGGGAAACGAGAAGGGGGAGGGGAAAACCCGCCGGAAGGCAAACCCCACCCTGAACAGACACCATCTGAACAATACGACACGAGGAGAGACAAGCCACGGGACTAACCAAGGTCACAAACATAATCCGTGGAACATTAGCCAATACAAAACCCTAAACCAGGAAAAAAAATATAGTCCGAGGAATTAGCCAATACACAACTAAAACGGGATACACATGACACAGTAGGGCATATTTATAAAATAAATAATCAAAAATAGACATGTGGCAAAGCGCGAGCGGCTGGCTAGGCCTAGGTAGACGGCACATTGAAAATAGTTGAAATATAAACACACACTGGAATTATCACAACAGGAAACCACCGCCAACACACCACCGAAGCGATAACTGCCCAACCCCGGGAAGCCTGACACGGGGACCCAGAAAAAACTTCACTAAGTGAAGAAAAATACGCTGGGACCGTCAGCAAAACACACCGCTTACCTCATCAGAAGGATAAAAGGCAGCAATTGTAAAGCACGTGTAATGAAAGCCGCGATGCATCACCAACTAAACCAAACTGTGAAAAGTTCACGTGTCCACAACAGGACCACGAGGGTACATCCGAAAATAGATGCCCCATACCATAAGACCCAAAATACATTGCACTGAGGGCAACCAGCCCAGGGACACTCCTGCTCCGCCTATCCTAACCTTACCCGAAACACCCCAGAGTAAACAAATGAGAAAAAACCCACTAGGGACGCCACGAATGCGGAACCAGCGGAGCCTGAAAGGAACGTCCGGGCAGGCTGATAGCCGAGCAAAGACAGGAGGAATGACGCCTGATGCAGCGTCTGGCCAGAAAGCCACACAAGTACAGCCGCGATATGATGGAGAGCTTATTGGGGGAGTAGTTCTTATTTTCTTTTTGTTTTTATTTTTTACGAAGTGTTTTCGTAGTGAGAACCCAATGCATAATGACTGAAGCCAGGTTGAGGTCGCGTGCGCTCATGATGAAGGATACTCAGTTTTTAATGGCTCTGCGCCGGTAGATTCAAACTACGGCGGATTAGTGTTTGAAGAGGATGCCTTATGTAATAGGCATGTTCGTCAATGATGGAGGGGCCACTAATAAATTAGACACAAGTATTTGAGAGCACGGGGAATTCTAGTAACCTCAGGGGATTACTAATCTAAGTGTTTTTATATTCTTGTATCAGAAATACATAGAAACGCAAATCAGTGGGCGAACATTCAGATATCACTAGGGTTTCATTCCAGGTAATAATCTCTGGATAGATGGGTAATTACGAGAGTTAAATTATAGCATGTTAATTAATAAACACTGATACGCTTAGCACTTCCTAATGGAATGGTTATATGTGAATTAGACTGGGGCAAAGATATAGCCACTTCATAGAAATATTAATAAGTGAGTATCTAAATCGCACTGGTAAACTGTAGTGCTGATAGAGTGAATCTTGGGTCGTATTTGATTGGTCTGGTCCTGGTTATCTTGCGACCGTGAGGTTGGGGCTAGCGACTGGTTCCGCGGCCGTCCAGATGGTCCATATGTAGAAGTTCTCAAGACGAATCTCTTGGCGATCGTTGCTGGCTACACTCTTATATCCCCACTGGTTTATGTGAAGGTTATAAGGTTGCACGCAATTATATTTCCTTTACGTGGACAGACTTCTTCTATCTCAATCTGCCACGAAGTCTGCCGGCTCTGGAACTCGATTGCTCAGGAACAAAACAAGGAGCAGAGCTAGAGGTCAACTTAAGCTGGGACCAGCCACTGGTTGGTGTCTATCTCTCTCAACTGATGTTTACTGGGGGCTGGCACGCTTGATTTATAGCGTGTGGTTTTTGACCCTGTCGGCCATAGGGGATCTCGAGTTTGATGGACTTATTTGAGCTTCTCAATTGATACGGGGGAAACTAGGTAAGGGGGTGATTACTGTTGTGGCACATGGCTGTATGGGAGCCTTCATAATGTAATATAACTGGAGCCTTAGTAAGACTGGTACTATTTTTGGCTTATACTGGACGTATAAAGTATTTAGGGGAGCAAGACCGACTGACCTACTTTGCGAGGAGGTTTGGGACAGCTGTGATAGGAGCGGCTCTCTTAGATTGTTCAGTCTTCATTCTATGGTATAGCTGAGGTGCTAATTTGGGTAAATTTCTATAATTGCACCTATACGAGCTAAAAACAACTATTACTTTGTATTACACAGGAAGGTAAAAACACGGTAAGTGAGCGTGTATAGGTGGCAATATGCGGAAATGGCTTATAAGGGATCCAGCCCCCTCTGACAAAAAGTCGTTCAATCAGATGTGACACGGATTTTACAAGTTTCAGAGAACATAAGCCTAACCTAACAACCTACCTAACTAGTATTAGGGCGGGGGCGCCGCCCCACAGCCCCGCTAATGGGGTGTTAAAACAGTAGAAATCCAGTTGGGGTGGAGTGTAATACCAGTAGATTTCGTAAGGGCAAGAGGGGGGGCAGAATGCCTTAAATCCATTTGCCGCCATATTGCACCCTATAACACATCACTTACCTCGCCGACCTTCCGGTTAAATACACTAATATTATTTTTAGCTTCGTATAGGTGGCAATTATAGAATAATACCCTAATTTGGTTATCGGAGTATGCAAGGAAGAGTTAATGGGTGATGGGGGGTTAATAGAGGGTTAGGTAAGGGTGTTTAGTCATACAGGTTAGTTCATTGATAGGAAGAATTCCTGTGCTACCTGGGCAATTGACCCGGGAAGTCAAGAACAGGGGTCAGGTATACCTCCGCAGGGGTAGGGGTCTCCCTCCTCGGGTGGGTGAAAAGTTGAAAAGGGGTAGGTGCGCGTTCCCTTCTCTGTGATGGTCGTCGGGGCGGCCTTGGGGCTGGCGGCCTTGCCACTCACAAGGGTTTGTAATAACCCTCTGTTTATTGAGACAGATGTGGGCTGTTCGTAATACCAAAACCGAAGGTGCCTCTTGATCAGCTGGTTTACTTGGTTAGGTTGTTAATTGCATGGGTGGTTGGATGTGGGTGGAGACGGGGTTGCTAACTCGGCCACATTGATCTGGAAGTATGGCAATAGAAGTTAGTCACTGGTGAGGGGCTAGCCTCTCACGGACGATCATTTGGTACAGGGTTGTGAATGGGGTGTGAGGGAATAGATGGCATGCAAAGTGTCAGTAAAGCTCTATTGGTGTTCCTTCCTACTGGGGGAAGGTAGGATGGATAGGAGTATATACAAAAGGTTTGAGAAGGTTAGTAACGGAAAAGTTAAGGATATTCAGGGGTATGCTGGGGAGGCTAGGTCGGAAGGGAGTTGAGGAGCGTGGGGGGTTAACGAGAGGGAGAGCGTTAGGGGGGGGTACGTGGAAGTTTGACCCTAAGGTCTCTGGGCGTAGGGGTGGCATTAGGCTACAGTTGGTATCGTAGCCTGGGGGTTAATGACAGGGAAGGTACGTTAGCCAAACGCTACCGGGGGATGAGCAATAAGTGGTGGTATATGAGTTGGAAATGATAGAATCATGGGGACTGTGGGCTGTGGGGAAGAGGAGGTTAACTGTAGGTGCGTGCTTGACTGTGGATAAAAGTAGGAAAAACATGGTGTATTATTACTCGTCAATACGATGGTTATGGACACTGTTACTCTGCACTATTTCTTGCTGATTCTAGTTGTCCTGGGAACTGCGTTTTCTATGAAATATATATCAAAGAAAGCGGCAGTTCGTAGGGGTAGCTTCGGTATTGTTTCGTGGTGGAAAGGCGTCGAGACAATGATAAAAGGGGTGGTGTATACAATCTCTGGTTGGGTTAAGAATAGAGTTACTGCATGGTGGCTAACATCTTCAGTCTTTTCTGTCTAGGTCTTGCAGGAATAATGGTTATATATACACTGGTGAACCCGAGGGGATCATAGATTCTTAACAATTGTGAGATGGGGTTTTAACAGATTACTTCTCGGATGGAAGAACATACATAGATGTATGGGGGCGGTTGGTCTTCAGAAACTTAGTCTGGCAAGACAAGTATTTTAGGGGGTTAACATATTACTTCTTGGATGGAAAAACATACATAGATTTAGGCCTGTCTGAACTGGTTGGCATTGGCTCAACCTAGGGACAGGGCATGGGTGTATTACATTAAGGTGTATTCATGTTCATCATCATGTAGGTAGAGGTGTAGGACACGAGGGTTAGTGTATACGCGAGGTGGGGGGAAGGGTCAGTGGTTAGAAGTGATAGGCAGGTGTGGTTTGGAGCTGCTTAGGCCCTGCGGGCTTCGGCCTGTCTTAACTGGTTGGCTTGGTCACCTGGTCCTTTCGTTCTGTGGGTCTTTCCTTCGGGTGTTTCTGTTTCCGTTTCCTGGTGGTGCTCGCTCGTGGCTTCCGGGGTGGTCTTCTCGTTCTGAGGCATTTTACTTCCCTCTCCTTCGTTGTAGGCTCGTCCTCGAGCCTCAAGGGTGAAGTAAAAAGAAGCATAGTCATGGTTGGTCATTTTGAGGGTATTTAGAAGGTCCCACCAAGCAAGAGAGCGGGGGTCAGGTTTCTTTTGCAGGTCTATGTAGACCTGTAGGAAGAATGTGTCCTCGGTGTTGTGGAGGGCGGCTGCCCGGGCTTGATGTGGGCGCTGTAGAAGGGATAAGCGTCCTGTGGACGTTTTTACTTTAACCTTTCTTATGGACGGTGTGTATTCTTCCTCCGTGGGTGTAGGGACGGGGGCGACGAATGGTGTGGATTTGTTCATGGTGGAGGTCCGGTATCGATTGAGGTGTGTGGGACTGACAGGAGGCCTCTTCCGTGTGGTGAAGGGGTTAATAACTGAAGGGGAGGGACTAACGCGTGAAAGCGGAGCGGGGGGTGAAGGGGGGATATCAGTCTGGGGTTTTGGGGGTTTTCTTGGGTGGTGTTGCAGGCTGGGAAAATATATGGAGGCAATGTGCAATATTGGTTTAGGTAAGGTGCGTGATGGAGGTGTGTGAGAAAGAGGGGGTGTGTGTGTTGTGTGGCTTGGGTCTTTAGTGTAAGAACGGGGTGTCGTTTTTACATAACTGTCTTCAAATCTGATGGGTCTGTTGATGATTCTAGCTTTGGAGGTTCTGGTGGGAAGGTAGATGTTTGTAGTGGGACTTGAGTCGCTCGACGATGTTTTATATTGAGGGGAAGAACGCTTTACAGGTGGAGGGCATTTAGTGGGGGTGATGTAGGGGGTTATTTGAGATGTAGATGCGTGTGGAGGTTTTTGTCGAGTGAGGGTGGTAGGCGGAATGGGAGAGGATTGGGTGGGGGATGGGGGTTCTCTCAGGGGCGACTTTGTGGGGGGATTCAAGTGGGGATGTGGAGGTCGGGTACGTCATTTTGGAGGGGCTTTGGTCAGGAGTTAGTTGTGTGTTAGACGTGGTTGGTCGTTGGCATAGGGTACTTTTTAGGGGTTGGTTGGTTGGGGGTTTGATGAGATGATGAGGTTGGTTGATGCGTGGGTGGGGTCGCAGGGATAGTGGAGGGGAAAGGGGTGGATGCGCGGGGGGGGGGGGGGGCTAGACCGGTGGGTAGGGAGTGGAGGTTTAATTGGGAGGTTTGGGGGTAGGAAAGTGTGTTGGGTGTGTTCTTTGGTGGGGTTGGTGATTTGATGGTGGTGGAAATAGGTGGTTTTGTGGGAGTTTGGTGGGGGGGTAGATCTAGCAGGTCATTCGGGGTGATGAGGTGGGGGTTGAGAGGGGATGAGGTTGAAGGGGAAGGTATGTTCTTTCGTGGGAGGGTGGGGGTGGTTATTTTTGGAATATATTTAGAGGGGTTATGGTGTTTGCTTGTGATTATTCGTCTTTTTTCCCTTTGTGGAGGAGAATTCGACGAAGAAGAAGAGGAGGAGGAGGATATTGGTCTGGCAGCCCTACGGAACTTGGTTAGCAGGGTGTGTTTTCTGGAGGGTTTAAAAGATTTTAGTCGTGGGCGTAAGTTGTAGCGTGAGGTTACTGAGGTAGATTGTGTGGTGCGGTTGGGTGTGTACTTGGTTTTAGGTGGGGGTGGTGGTTTTCTTACTGTGGTGCCTGGTGGAGGTACGTCAGGCTAGACGGGAGGGTTTCCGTTGTCGGGGTTGTGGGTGGAGGTTTTCGTACTTGATAAGTTGGGGAGGTACTTGACTATCAGAAGTGAAGGAATGGGTCATGGTGGAGGAAGGTGTGATAGTGGGGGCTTGGGGTTTGTGGAGGTTAGTTATGGGGGTATGTTGAGGAATGATCGGCCGGTTCTGTGCTGGAGGGTTTTGGCCTTTAGGGGTTTGTAGGGGAACATTTATAGCCTGAGTGGGAGGGGTCGTAGGGGTGTTCAATTCAGGGTCGGACGTGTGGGGTGGGGTAATGTCTTGTGGTTTTAGAGGTTTAAATGCTCGGACGAATCTATTTCTGAACGTGCGAGTCACGCCGTGATAATCAATGATGACTGATAGGCATTTGGGACTTTGTAATGGTGTAGGGTCCGACATAGCGAGGGCCTAATTTGTTGGTTTACAGGGAGGTTGGCTACCATTACGGTGTCATGGATGGCGAAAGGGTTTGTATCATCGGGGTTATCATTTTTGGTGTCTTGACAGGTTTGGGTGGTATGGAGGGTGTTTGCAGATGTTGCAATGGGTCAATTGTGGAGGTGTTGGAGGGGAGATGAGCGTGATGGTGGAACGGCAGTAACAGGGGGGGTACGCCGTAAACACGTTAATGAGGTGAAATACCGTCTTCGCGGGGACAGGTGTTCATGCCTCATTGTATCATCTTTATCTGTGATGGCCAGTCTGAGGTGTTCAGAGCAATCATTTTGGTACGTAACTGGTTGTTGATGGTGCAATGGCTGCGTTCGCATATAGCATTTCCTTGAGGCCAGTACGGGGATGAGTGCTTGATCTTAATACCGCATTGTTGGGTGAACTGGTGCCAAACGTGTCCACTAAATTCGGGGGCATTGTCGGATAGAAGAGCAAGGGGAAGGCCGAATATAGGGAACACTTCTGTGGCAAGCCGTGCGGCGACGGTGGTGGCTGTGTGGTCATTAACTGGGCAGGCTATTAAGAACTTTGAATATACGTCAACAAAGGTGACGATATAGCGGTTGCCAGCGTAAGAAGGAAACGGGCCCATGATGTCGAGGGATAGGACCTGGAACGGTTTGTTTGCAGAAATGGTACCAGCTGGGCCTGGGGTGCGTGATCTATCTTTCCCCAATAAACAAGGTTTGCAGGATTCTTTCACGCGTTGTGCAATCTTGGAGGGGTTGGGGGTCCAGTACTGATCCGTGAAGATTTTTAACATTTTCTTTTGTCCAAGGTGTATGCCGTTTCCCTCGTGGATGGCAATCATGTAGTCGTGGGCAATGGTGGGGTCTAGGACTATGTGACCGGAGTCTGTGGCAAGTTGATCTCCCCAGCGAGTCAGTTTCCTGAAGACATTTAACGGTATCCAGGGTGGTCTGATTCTTGTTTCCCAAGATTGAATTAGTGAGGGTGCTGGGGGGGAATTATGTTGGTGGATGGGGGTAGATAAGAGCTCAGTGTTTTGTAAGGCGGCTAGGTTGGTGGGGGGGTCTTTCGGTACTGGGAAACGTGACAGGGCGTCTGCATTGGTGTGAAGTTTACCTGGACGTACTGTATTGTAAAATCGTAGTCCTCTAGTGTCTCCTCCAGCGTACCAAGATGGCTGAGTTGGTTTCGCACTTACGCAACCATTGCAAAGATTGATGGTCGGTTATTATATCGAGTTTTGCGCCCAACACAAATGACCTGAAGTGGTTGAGTGCCCAAATGATCCCTAGGCACTCTCTCTTGGTGGCTGCATAATTATGTTGGGCTTGGTTGAGTGTGGAGCTGGCATACGCTATCACATGTTCCTCTCCGTCTCTTACTTGAGCTAAAACTGCACCAATGGCGTACAGAGATACGTTGGTATAAAGACGGAAAGGTTTATGGTAATCAGGGAAAGCGACAATAGGGGCTTGGATTAGCTTTTGTTTCAAAGTGTTAAAAGCGAGGTCTCTTTCGGGTGTCCAGGTGAATGTGGTGTCCTTGTGGGTGAGTTGGTGGAGGGGTCTGGCTATTGCGGCAAAGTGTGGGACGAAACGTCTGTAGTATGTGGCTAAACCTAGAAAAGAACGTACTCCTTTAACGGTGGTGGGTGGGGGTTGGTTTTGTATGGCTTGAAGTTTCTTTGGGTCTGGTGCAATACCATGTTCAGATATTACGTGGCCGAGGAAATCTACCTTATTTCGTGCAATCTCGCACTTTGAGGGTTTCAATTTCAACCCGGCGGCTCGGATTCTTTGAAGAACTTGTTTCAACCTGAGGAGGTGTTCTTCCCAGGTTTGTGAGTACACAATAATATCGTCTAGATACGCTAGGCAGGTTTCCCAGGTCAGGCCATGTAATACCGCTTCCATCAAATGGGAGAAAGTGGCAGGTCCGTTACAGAGGCCAAAAGGTAGGACGTTAAATTCGTAGTGGTGGCCACCACTAGTGGAAAATGCTGTTTTTTCTTGGTCCTCTGCCTTGATAGGCACTTGCCAATACCCTGCTTGCAAGTCGAGGGTAGTGAACCATCTGGATCCGTATAGGGAGTCAAGGGAATCGTCTATCCTGGGTAATGGCGTAGCGTCCTTAATGGTTACATCATTCAATCTCCTGTAATCGACGCAAAAAACGGGTTGACCTATCTTTCTTTTTTACTAGGACAACAGGGGAAGACCTGGGGCTGATGGACGGGGTAGCAATTCCGGCCTCTAACATCTCTTGGACTTGGCGTTCCTCTTCCTGGCGTTGTATGGGATTTTTTCTACGGGATGGTTGTCTTATGGGGGGGCCTGTGGTGTTAATGATGTGTTGTTCCACATCGGTCTGTCCGATTTCAGTGGGTTGTTGGGCAAAACACGTCACTGAACTCTAGCAATAGTTTGTACATGCTGTGTTTTTGGTGATCGGATAATGTGTCAGGGAGAGGGGGCAATTTGAGGCTGGTAGGGGTGTCATTGGAATCTATGGGGAGGTCATCAAAAGTTTCGAGGTCTCCTATGATGAGGCCTTTTGGTAATGTCAGGGATTCTTCAGAGATATTTGCCACTAGAATGTGGTTGATGCGAGCGGAAATGATGGCGGGTTGTAAGAGGCAACGATTGGGGTTGGTGGACGTGGTAGTGGGGGAAAATATCATGTGAGTTTGGGGTATGGGTCGAAGGTTAACCCATTTTTGATGGCGGGGGGGAATTTGACATTTATCTTGAACTACAGCTGGGCTAATGATGGTGGGGGATCGACTGGTGAGCAGGTGCTCGGTACGCATAAGGGGGGGGGAATCACTTTGGTGGGGGTCACACGAGAGGGGGGGATTAACGGCGCGTGTGGGAGGATCAGCATGGTGAGGTGTGAGTGATTTAGAAAACGGAATTTGTTGGTGGGACAGCGGAGGGTTGGTGGGGGAAGAGTTAGGTATAGAACATGGGTTATTGGTGGAGGACTGATGTACTGATTTGTGGTTGTTAAAAGGACGAATTTGGGGAGTTTTGTCGGTGGCAGTGATGGTTTGTTTAGAGTTTATATGGGATTGGTGGGTTTGTCTGTCATGACGAGGGCGAGTCAAGTGTGGGGTTTTGAAGTTTTCTAGGGGTGTGAATTGTGTGGGGGTGGAAGGGAGCTACTGACGGAAAGCTGTCACAAGGGACATTTTGTTGGTTGTGGAATAGCTGAGCATTTCTGGGGGCATGGGGAAAACATTGTTGGGTACATAGGTCGTCACGTGTGAGGGGGGGATTAACGGCGCGTGTGGGAGGATCAGAGTGGTGAGGGGTGAGCGATTTAGAAAACGGAATTTGTTGGTGGGACTGCGGAGGGTTGGTGGGGGAAGAGTTAGGTATAGAACATGGGTTATTGGTGGAGGACTGATGTACTGATTTGTGGTTGTTAACAGGACGAATTTGGGGAGTTTTGTCGGTGGCAGTCACGGTTTGTTTAGAGGTTATATGGGATTGGTGGGTTTGTCTGCCATGAGAGGGCGAGTCAAGTGTGGGGTTTTGAAGTTTTCTAGGGGTGTGAATTGTGTGGGGGTGGAAGGGAGCTACTGACGGAAAACTGTCACAAGGGAAATTTTGTTGGTTGTGGAATATCTGAGCATTTCTAGGGGCATGGGGAAAACATTGTTGGGTACATAGGTTGGTATTTTTCCTGGAAACATGTGTACATAAATATTTGGTAGAATGGTTTTTACATACATCAGAGTCTGCCCTGGAAACATGGGAGGATTGATCCTGGACAGAGTTAGGAGAAATGGGGGGGTTACCGAGAGGGAGTTGCTTGGACTTGTCTTCTTTCGTTTGTTGAGGAATTTTTTCAACGAAATGAGTGATATTTTGAGAGAACTCGGGGCAAGGGGAGGGGTTAGGAGTTACCTTAGTGCTAGCCGCAACTTGGTAATCCTGACTCAGAGTTTGTTGAGGGTGGAGGTGTTTTTTCTTTTTGTGAATAGGCTTCTGCGTGATTGGTTTGTCAGAGGCTTTGGGTTGGATTTTTTTTTGAATGAGATCAGCCTCTGGCCGCAGTCAACCTGGGCCTGGAGTTTTTGAAGGAGGTTAAGTCCAAGGAAACCATCGTAATGTTTACAGTGGGAGGAAAATACTGTGAACGGGTGATAACAACGAGCATGGGGGGCAGGAGTAGTTACTGACAGGGGCAAAGTGTCTCCTAGGAGATTTAAGTAGGTATCAGCAGCTGAGATTAGTTCTGATTTGGTAGGTAACAAGGGGCCAAATAGTCGGTGGTGTTGATCATAATAAGACTTGAACAAACATGACTTGGCAGCTCCTGTGTCGATTAACAAGCGGACAGGAATGTCCTTGATTTTGGCCATGTAGTAAATGGAGGCAGTGCGATCAGTTATGGCGTCCCCGCCGAGGCCATCGTGGGCGGGAATACTTTAAAAATCCTGGGAGTCGGTATCTACCTCCTCCAGGGTTTTCTCGGTCTCGTCTGAGGTCATGATAGGGGCTATTTCTCCGGTGTGCATTTCCTCCATTTCTTCCTCTTGTCCCAACTCCTCTTCATTTACAGAAATGCGAGGAGTAAAGGGGCGAGGTTTGGCAGAGTCACGAATTTGATGGAGGGCACACTGAGCACTACAGGCAGGGAAATCATAGGGGTTGATAATTACTAATGTAGGGTTTTTACTTTGGTAGGTGTTGTAGGTTCTGTTCCGGTTGAAGATTCTGCGTGGCTGGGTAGGTTGGAACCGGGGCCTACTGGGTTAGGGCTTGCCGGAAGGGTAGGTCGGTCTGTTGTGGAAGATGAGGATGGGTAGGCATTCTTGGCGTTGAAGGTTTGAGCCTTGGGGTTTTGGTGGTCGAGGTGCTGCGGGTGCGTGGCAAACTTCTTTATTACAGCGATTTGGGTGGGTGTTTCTGTGCGCACGGCCAAAAAATACGTCGGATCGTGATGAGATCTTTTTGATATCCGACGAAATCGTGCACACGGAAATGATCTTTAATGCTGACGGCAATATTGATACAAGGTTGACCAGAATCTGCTGCTCTTGCTGGATTCTGGTCAATGTGGGGAAAGACACTTTTATATGTTGGGCGATCTTATTCACTGTGGCATCTAGATCGCCTTCGAATTTAGTGTCTTGGATACGGGTGTGGGCCACGAAAACTCCCAACGAAGGCTTAATGGCTTCTATCACTATTGGGCGAAATTCGTCCCATGTGAGAGCAGGGTGCACTTGGTAGGCAACCAGGGAAACGGCTTTTCCCAGGTGCGTTAATGTCACGGCTATCTTTTCTGCGTCCGTGATATAAACTAGGTCAAGTACGTGTTCACTATGTCCATGAACGTTTCGATCTCGTAAGTTTCCCCATCATAATGTGGGATGGGGATGTCAGAACGGTGCGCCATGATGTTATCGTGTTCTGGCTGTTCCAAACTTGCAATGCAATGCAACCTTTTATCCGAATCAAGAACCACCGCTGCCGCCAATGTTATGCCCTGTTTTTCTACAGGATTAACTTGGGTAATGTGAGTTCTAACTAACTGGGTATAGAAGGCTGCATGCACAAAACAAGGTATGAGGAATAGAGAACACAAAATAAACACACGGTAACAAGACACACGATCACTTTTATTGATGAACACACTTCTATAGTTTCCTTGATGATGATTAGTATGAAGCATATGAAGGTATGAATACTCATACAAGACAAATGATAGAATTGAACAACTAGCATTAAGTGGATCTGGATGGAGCCTAGTCTCCCATTTCCAACGTTCAGGTATTAATCTTCTGATCACTGGCTTTATTCACAAGTTGATATACTGGAGACCATAAATGTTACTTATAGATTCATATTCACTATTAGATTTATCACTGGTAGCTCTGATGCACAAGTAGTAGTTCACAGACTAGATTAGACACGCGTATTTTAGAGCACGGGAATTCTAGTAACCTCAGGGGGGCACTGATCAAGTTTTATATTCTTGTATCAGAAATACATAGAACGCAAATCAGTGGGCGAACATTCAGATATCACTAGGGTTTCACTTCTATGTAATAATATCTGGATAGATGGGTAATTAAGAGAGTTAATATCGCCTGTTAATTAATAAACACTGATATGCTTAGCACTTCCTAATGGAATGGTTATATGTGCATTATACTGGGGCAAAGATATAGCCACTTCATAGAAATATTAATAAGTGAGTATCTAAATAGCACTGTAACACTGTAGTGCTGATAGAGTGAATCTTGGGTCGTATTTGATTGGTCTGGTCCTGGTTATCTTGCGTCCGTGAGGTTGGGGGCTAGCGACTGGTTCCGCGGCCGTCCAGATGGTCCATATGTAGAAGTTCTCAAGACGGATCTCTTGGCGATCGTTGCTGGCTACACTCTTATATCCCCACTGGTTTATGTGAAGGTTATAAGGTGCACGTAGATTTCCTTTACGTGGACAGATTCTTCTATCTCAATCTGCCACGGAGTCTGCCGGCTCTGGAACTCAATTCTCAGGAACAAAACAAGGGCAGAGCTAGAGGTCAACTTAAGGGACCAGCCACTGGTTGGTGTCTATCTTTCAACTGATTTTACTGGGGGCTGGAGCTTGATTTATAGGTGTGGTTTTGGACCCTGTCGGCCATAGGGATCTCGAGTTTTGATGGACTTATTTGAGCTCTCAATTGATACGGGAACTAGGTCAGGGTGTAACGGGGGGGGGTTGGGTATCAGTTGGAGTAGTATCTCTCCTACTTCCTCACTTCCCTTCTTCTGCTGCCAACAAGAGAGAGAGAGGGAGGGAGAGACAGAAAAAGATAGATTAAGCTGCGAAGGTGGAAAATAGGTACTCAAGGATAGAAAGGAAGAGATGACGACAAACCCGTTATTGCATTCTAATTAACGAGAGGACAACCCTGTTTGGTTGACCCACATCCAACATCCTTCGAGGAAGGGGATAAGGCTGCAACTCCGACACGATGATAACACCAAAGAACCACAAAAACCCCACTGAGACTTAGCATATTCTCTACTTTCTAGATATCACATAAGGATGTTTTGGGAACGGTAATTCATTCGAATTATTTGATCGCCCACCTTCAGGTGAACTGGCCGTCCCCATGGTTTTCTTATTCTTTATGCAATCGTGATTCATGCTCATTATTCAGGTACATTAGGACAGTAGGATAAATCGGAGGCTAGCAAAGACCAATCAAGAACTTCACCTTCAATGTAGGCTGACAAGACTTTAACTCTCGGTTAGGCTACTGGTACTCTTAGACCAATTTAATACTGACGGCTCCGATTTACCATCCTGACAACACATTTAGATCCAGATAGGTACGGGAGGATAGATACAAACATATTGCAGTAATCTTAAGCTTGATATTAATAGAAGGAACATTTTACCGTTTACAACTCTTAACCTTGGTACCGTATGGTCCGTATCTAATTATCTCTATACCATTAACCTGGGACCAATCCATTACTGTACTGGGACAGTCTCTTAACCTAGGAGTAGGACTCGAATATTGCTGTCTGTATCCACCCCATTCCTCTCAGTATTATACATCCCAATTCCGCTAGATACCGGTATCGGCCAGGCTTGCCTTTACGTCTCTTCGGCCTACCGTATCCTGGGGTATAGGGGGTAATCATACGTCTTCCTGCGGTCCTTGAACCCTCGTACAGTACACGAGTTCAGCATCCTGCACTCAGCCAATGGGAGGGGTGAATCTCCGATTCTCCGCCATCAGCAATTCAGCATCACATCAACTCCGTCCCAAACTGGTTCCCTGGGTAGTTGAATGCATTCTTAACCCACGGTTGACATATAGCTAACGCTGCTAACCCTTAATAATGGGGTTAATCAATATCCTAATTACGGCACACAGTAATACTAAAACAAATACATATAAAAAATATAGGCTAATATAAACATATAAAAATACATGGATTCCTATTAACGTATAAAAATAGATGAGCAAATATAAGTACAGAAATACAATGACAGATCAAATTATGACATTACAGTACAGTACCGAAATAATCTCTTAAGGCATCCAAAGATCCTCTCATTAAGTACAGGTACATATGTTACTCAGCAGTACTCTACACACAATTGGGAACACATAATTACACAGCATATCTATGGAGTCAAATCAATACAATAATGGCATAAATCAAAGGTAATTGTCATGGTCAAACTTAACAGGTTGGACTGCTCAATGCGGAGGGTGCTATACAAGGCTCAAACAAAGCTAAACGTTAATTCTACTGTAACTCGAGTAACTTATCCCCTGAAATCAGCTGCCCAGAATCTCACTACAGCGTTCCATCCCTTGCAAGGCAACTCTGTTCATTAGACCATGTCAAACATAATTATATCATAGGAATCAATACTCATAATACACTTAAAAAGCACAATAATTAATAATAGCCTACTGTACTTCCAATTAGGTGAAAGTAGGTAGCCTAGGCTAATTAAAATGTAAAATCATATAACCTACCATAATAATTCAGCAAGTACCCATACCTAAACGGCCTTTTCACAAGTTAACTTTAAGTAACAATAGGTAAGAACAAATAATCATCTGAAATAAACCCGACCCAATGGGGGTCCGAAATTTGACAGTACTGGGGTTGGGAAATGAGGACCTCTAAATCAAGATAACAAGTAACTCTTTACACTATAACCCAGTAAAAACATTTAAAATGAACAATAACCAGGCCTAGGAGACATTAGTTATAAATACTTATCTGAATAGGCCTAACTTTGGAACGTCGGAGACACGAAAGGTAAACAAAACTCAAGGACACGATCTCAAACGAATGTCCTTTCCTGATTTACACGTTTAAAATACAATCATAGTTACCAAAATGCATGGTTTTATAAACTCAAAGTAATGAACAAGTTCTAAACATACAATACAACTGCTACATTAGTAATTTACTCAACCTGGTCGTCTCTCCGAAATGCGAGATGGTCTAAATCCTAAAATGGCGGTCAAGCTTCAAAAGCATTTTAATCAACTTCATCGTCCTCAATTCTACTCTTAACTGGTGTTCTCGCACTACCTCAGGATTATGTAAAACGGTGAAAGACAAACTAGCAAAATAGGCTAGCCTAAGTTTGGTCGGGAATTATGGAAAAACACAAGAATTGGAAGGCCATCAAATGGCGTCCCTCTGACTGAAATTATTACACACGAAGTTAATTTGACGTTAATTTGGAATAACAAAGTTTAAAATATCAGAATAACACTTAGCAAAGGTGCACAGACTAAGTTTTACTGAACACAATGATAATGGGGGAATTTGTATGGTTGTAGGCACTTGGCAGGTGAGGGGTGCCTGTCGACCAACCCGATAACATAAGAACATAAGAACATAAGAAAATGGGAGTCTGCAGAAAGCCGATTGGCCTAAGCAAGGCAGATCCCTGTCCCACACAACCCCAATTCAATTACAAAGCCCAATTATAGGCTTCACACTCTAATACCCTGAGGATCATCTTACCAAAACGGTTAGAGATTAACGCAGGATTATGGAGGTCTGGAGAGCGCTGATTGGCCCAACCCGGCTGATCCCCCTTCACACCCAACCCTTCTCGTCCATATGCTTATCCAATTTTATCTTAAAGCTCCCTACAGTTTTAGATCCCACTATAGCACTTGGTAGTCCATTCCACCCATCTACAACTCTGTTACCAAACCAATACTTGCCTATATCTTTCTGAAACGAAATTTATCTAATTTGAAACCATTGGTACGAGTTCTTTCGCTATCACTGAGCTTTAGTACATTTGTCATGTCCCCTTTGTTAATCCCACTAACCCACTTGAACACCTCTATCATATCCCCTCTAACTCTGTGTCTCTCTAACGAATGTAAACCTAATTTCTTCAACCTTTCTTCATACGAAAGATTTCTAATATTATGGATCATTTTTGTCATTCTACGCTGTACTCTCTCCAATGAATCTATGTCCATTCTGTAATAAGGACACCAAAATTGGACAGAATAATCCATGTGGGGTCTCACTAATGACAAGTAAAGTTTTAAGATAACATCAGCAGTTCTGTTACTCACACTCCTAGAGATGAACCCGAGAATCCTGTTTGCCTTATTACGAACGCTTATACACTGTTTTCTAGGCTTCAAATCATTGCTAACAAACACACCTAGATCTTTCTCGCAGTCTGAATTTTCTAATTCTAAATTAGCTAGTTTATATTTAACATTTGTTTGCATCTTCCCTATCTTTAATACCTTGCATTTGTCAATGTTAAACTTCATCTGCCAATTTACTGACCATTCATGTAAGGTATCTAGATCCCTTTGGAGGCACTCTATATCGCTATCTGAATCAATTGATCTCCCTATTTTAGTATCGTCTGCGAATTTACTTATCCTACTAGTTATACCTAAATCTAGGTCATTTATGTATATAAGAAACAACAGGGGACCTAATACCGATCCCTGGGGGACACCACTTTTGACTGCTCCCCATTCTGACTTGGTACCATTTATGCTGACTCTCTGCTTCCTACCAATTAGCCATGACCTAATCCATCCTAACAACGCCCCACCTATTCCATGTGCCTCAACCTTTCTCATCAATCTCTCATGAGGGACTCTGTCGAAAGCTTTACTGAAATCTAAATATATAATATCATATGACTTGTCATTATCTACTGCTTCATATACCTCTGAGAAAAAACTAAGCAAATTAGTAAGGCAAGACCGTCCCTGAGTGAATCCATGCTGAGAAGAATTGATTAAGTTAAATGTTTCTAAGTGGTTTCTCATTTTCCTAGCAATAATTGACTCTAGTAGTTTTCCTATGATTGAAGTGAGACTAATGGGACGGTAATTGGATGCTATTGATTTATCACCTTTTTTGAAGATCGGAACTACATTTGCAAGCTTCCAAGCTTCTGGAACTATACCTGTTTCTAATGACTTGTTAAATAGAAATGTTAATGGATAACTTAACTCATCTCTGCATTCTTTTAATACTCTAGCATATACCTCATCAGGACCAGGCGATTTATGAGGTTTCAGTCTGTCAATTTCCTTAACCACATCATTTCTACTTATAGTAACCGTACTTAACCTATTTTCTATACTATCGCTGTATACCTTACGGACTTCTGGAAACTGTGCCAAATTTTCATTAGTGAAAACGGAAAGAAATTGACTATTTAATGTACTGCACATTTCTAAATCACTTTCTGTCAATTTTCCTATAGAAGTTTTAAGGGGACCAATTACATCTCTAACCTTGGATTTATATAGTTGGTAAAAAGCTTTAGGATTATTTTTTGAGTCATTGGCAACCTTAATTTCATAATTTCTTTTTTCTTTCCTAATATCCTTTTTTACCTGTCTTGATAGATTCTGATAGTAAGCAAGTAGGTGAATTTCGCCTTTTCTAATTTGTCTATATATTCCTCTCTTTTGTCCTAGAAGATCTAATAGTCTATTATTCATCCATTTGGGTTGGTTCTGTGTTGATCTAAATTTTCTTTTGGGGATATATTTATTTTGCGCATTGAATACTGACTTGATAAAATTATCGTATGTATCTACCAAGTTTGACGTCTCCTCCTGACTTAAGATGACAGGTGCCTGAGAAAGGATACACTCATTTGGACACCTGGATCGACTTAATTTTTTGACCATAGGGTCCGCTAACAGGGCTTCTCTTAACCCACCATAATTGGCTTTTCTGAAGTCAGGTATTAATGTTGTATTCTCTCTGGTATTACCTTTCCATTGTATATTAAAATACACAGAATTGTGATCACTATTTCCTAGGTGGTCCCCGATTTCTACACTATTTATCATATGTTCATTGTTACTGAAAACTAAATCGAGAATATTATCACCTCTAGTTGGCGTATCTATGAATTGAGATAAAAAACTATCTTGTACTACCTCAATAAACTCCTTTGAATCAGAGTCGCCTATTTGTTGCTGCCAATCTATATTAGGGAAATTAAAATCCCCCATAATGCACACGTTGCTAAGCCTTGATGCTATTTTAATTTCCTCCCATAATGATGTTCCGTCATTTCTACTCATATTGGCGGTCTATACATAACTCCAATAACTAAAGTCTCACTACCTTCGTTAACTTCTACCCAAACACTTTCATTTTCATTATTTACTCTAATACCTGATTTAGTACAGTTTTTTAATGAACTCCTGACAAACACTGCTATACCGCCACGCCTCTTACTTGTTCGGTCATATTTAAACAAACTATATCCCGGTATATCAAACTCTGCTAAAAAATGCCTGGTTTCTGTATTAATCCATGTTCAGTTAGCGCTATTATGTCTATATTTTCTTTGCTAACCAGTGCTCTAAGTTCGTTCATTTTGTTACATAAACTCCTGCAATTTGTATAATAAACACTCAAACTATTACTTGTATTTGCAACTATTTTTCTAATTTATTTTTACCTGTTGAACTACTGGACCTAGACGGAAAATCTACGCTATCAGAATGTTCGTTATTACTATCAATTTGATGTGGCTGGGATTCTATTTTACTTACACACCTATGGTATATTAACAAAACCCCGCAACAAACTTGTCGAGTGAGCTGGCTAAGGTCGAAACTCCTAGTCGAGAGAGATGTACTCCATCCTGGGCATACAGTTCATCCTTACCGTAGAAGAGGGTCCAGTTATCCAGGAATGGAATAGTATTTGCCTTGCAATACTTCTCCAGCCGGCTATTTACACCAATAGCCCTGGAGGACCATTCCTTCCTTACCCCTCTTCTTGGTAGGATACTGTGTACCACAGGAACTCCACCCTTCTCCTTGATCCTCTCCAACATTTCCTGGTACGTGGTGAGCAACTCCTCAGTCCTGCATTTCCAAATGTCGTTGCTCCCTGCGTTGAGGAAGATGAGGGGTCCTCTCCACTCGCTTCCATGACACCATCTAGCTTTTCTGACACTTCTCGACTCCGGCACCAGGCAGACAGACAACTTTACCAACATGTGTGTTAGTAGCCCTACCAAGGTATTAATCATTGAATCCCCTACAATTAAAATAGACTTAGCTTTTTTCCGTTGTCGGCGTGTAGCAGGAGTTGTAGCAGCAACAGCAGCAGACTTCCCCCCTCCCTCTCACTGCCTCGATGATCGCCACTTCCTCGCCATCACTCTCATCAAGGTGCTGAAGTTGTGGGGTCTTGAGTGGCTGCCTTTTCAGCTTGCAGGCCGTTGCACTGGTTGACACCACTTTCCAAGGGGTTTCACGATCCCTGGGAACACTTCCGGTAGCCTCACACTTCTTTTCCGCCATAGCTAGTCTCAAGGCCAAATTTTCATCTTTGAGACACTGAATCTCCTGCTCCACACTCTCCAGTCTTTCTTGCAAAGCAAGACAAAGCTGGAGAGTATGGGAGGAGACAGCAGACTCATCAACAACAGCCATCACTAAAAAGTTCACTAGGACCTCACTAAGGGTAAACCGGTTCACTAGCGGTCACTGGGGACGTCCGCACTAGTCAGGGGTCAGAGGGCAGGCTCGAGTTCACGAATTTGTCAATCATAGTATTATCTCCTACATTACACACCTAGTACTTACTTAACTGAATAAGCAATACCTTATAACACTATAAACCTTAATTACGAACCTCTGAATGGAGGGAAAGGAAGCCTAAGTCCGGAGAAGAAGCGGGGAATGATGACAGAGACTGGGGGGTAGGTCTCTCTCGTAGGCCTGGGGTCACGACAGTGAGGGGCCGAGGGCCAGTGCCAGGGATCCCGCCAAAAAAGGGGAGGGTGACCACAAAGGGTGGCGTCGCTTGGGTAGGAATTGGCGGTCTTTTTACACAAGGGGGCATTACTCTAAATTCGAAAAGGAAGGATTTTTACATGGGATAACAAAAGGGGTGAAACGATAAATTAGGCTTGAAAGTATTTTACATAGATTTGAGAATATTAGTTCTCCTCCTGATCTAGGCTAATTCCCTCTTTACATAGACAAGGGTTACTTAACCCTTCTTAAACGATACATTTCCCTTAAATATAGGGAAGAGTGAATGAAGGGGAAAAAGTCTTACAGTTAAGTCAAACCTTACAACATATACCAAAAGGGAAAGTACAATTTCTTCCCGTTACAAGGGGGTGATTACTGTTGTGGCACATGGCTGTATGGAGCCTTCATACTGTAATATAACTGAGCCTTAGTAAGAGGTACTATTTTGGCTATACTGGAAGTATTTAGGGGAGAAAGACCGGATCTACTTTGCGAGGAGCTTTGGGACAGCTGTGCTAGGAGCGTCTCTCTTAAATTGCTCAGTCTTCATTCTAGGGTATAGCTGAGGTGCTAATTTGGTTATCGGAGTATGCAAGGAAGGTTAATGGTTTATTGTGGGTTAATAGAGGTTAGTAAGGGTGTTAGTCATACATGGTTAGTTCATTGATAGGAAGAATTCCTGTGCAATCTGGCAATGACCCGGAAGTCAAAACAGGGGTCAGGTATACCTCCGCAGGGGTAGGGGTCTCCCTCCTCGGGTGGGTGAAAGGGGGAGGTGCGCGTCCCTTCTCTGTGATGGTCGTTGGGGCGGCTGGGGCTGGGGGCTTGCCATATCACAAGGGTTTGTAATAACCCTCTGTTTATGAGACAGATGTGGGTGTTCGTAATACCAAAACCGAAGGTGCCTTGATCAGCTGGTTTACTTGGTTAGGTTGTTAATTGCATGGGTGGTTGGATGTGGTGGAGACTGGGTTGCTAACTCGGCCACATTGATCTGGAAGTATGGCAATAGAAGTTAGTCACTGGTGAGGCGGCTAGCCTCGCACGGACGATCATTTGGTACAGGGTTGTGAATGGGTTGTGAGGGAATAGATGGCATGCAAAGGGTTAGTAAAGTTCTAATGGTGTTCCTTCCTACTGGGGGAAGGTAGGCTGGATAGGAGTATATATACAAAAGGTTTGAGAAGGTTAGTAACGGAAAAGTTAAGGATATTCAGGGGGTATGCTGGAGAGGCTAGGTCGGAAGGGAGTTGAGGAGCGTGGAGGGTTAACGAGAGGGAGAGGGTTAAGGGGGGTTATGTGGAAGTTTGACCCTAAGGTCTCTGGGCGTAGGGGTGGCATTAGGCTACAGTTGGTATCGTAGCCTGGGGATTAATGACAGGGAAGGTACGTTAGCCAAACGCTACCGGGGGATGAGCAATAAGTGGTGGTATATGAGTTTGGAAATGATAGAATCATGTGGACTGTGGGCTGTGGGGAAGAGGAGGTTAACTGTAGGTGTGTGCTTGACTGTGGATAAAAGTAGAGAAAAACATGGTGTATTATTACTCGTCAATACGATGGTTATGGACACTGTTACTCTGACACTATTTCTTGCTGATTCTAGTTGTTCCTGGGAACTGCGTTTTCTATGACATATATATCAAAGAAAGCGGCAGTTCGTAGGGGTAGCTTCGGTATTGTTTCGTGGTGGAAAGGCGTCGAGACAATGGTAAAAGAGGGTGGTGTATACAATCTCTGGTTGGGGTAAGAATTAGAGTTACTGCATGGTGGCTAACATCTGCAGTCATTTCTGTCTAGGTCTTACAGGAATAATGGTTATATATACACTGGTGTACCCGTGGGTATCATAGTTTCTTATCAATTATGACATGGGGTTTTAACAGATTACTTCTCGAATGGAAGAACATACATAGATTTATGGGGGCGGTTGGTCTTCAGAAACTGAGTCTGGCAAGACAAGGTATTTTAGGGGGTTAACATATTACTTCTCGGATGGAAGAACATACATAGATTTAGGCCTGTCTGAACTGGTTGGCATTGGCTCAACCTAGGGACAGGGCATGGGTGTATTACATTAAGGTGTATTCATGTTCATCATCATGTAGGTAGAGGTGTAGGACACGAGGGGTAGTGTACTATACGCGAGGTGGGGGAAGGGTCAGTGGTTAGAAGTGATAGGCAGGTGTGGTTTGGAGCTGCTTAGCCCTGCGGGCTTCGGCCTGTCTTAACTGGTTGGCTTGGTCACCTGGTCCTTTCGTTCTGTGGGCCTTTCCTTCGGGTGTTTCTGTTCCCGTTTCCTGGTGGTGCTCGCTCGTGGCTTCCGTGGTGGGCTTCTCGTTCTGGGGCATTTTAATGTTACTTCAAATAAATTACATAATTGACTTAGATTAGTTTATATTGTATTAGCACAGATAAATACATAATAAAATGTAAATATATTATTCCCTGATGGATATTAACCTGACAAGCGCGATATAGAGGTAGGTGCTAGGGTAGTTATTTGTGCATTTCTAGCCCTGGATTCTGACAGAATTCGTTATATTTACAATATAAACCATTATTTGTTTTCGGTATGCTTTTATTTTACATATATGATGTATATATGAACCTTCAAGAGTGCTAAAATAAGTGGGAAAAGCATTTGGGTGGTGAAAAACGAAGATATTGGCCACCCGGTCATAATCTCAGGCGAGAGAGAGAGAGACAGGCAGCCCTCCCCTCTCGCTGTCTGGGAGTCAACTGAGAAGAGCGGGGCGGTGTGTGCCGGTGTCTGGGTGTTGCATAACGATCTTTTATGCAACCCACTTGTGCTACATTATCGCGGGAGAGAAAAATAACCGATAAATGATGATAATAAGAGGAAAAATAGGTGATAATTGAGGTGGGGAGGGAGGGGGGAATAAGGTGGGGAAGGAGGGGAGGGGGGTGGGTGAGATTTACATGGATGAGTACTGGAGGGGAATTATCTCACCTAGAGACAAATTCCTTTGTTTTGATAGGCCTTTTTTTTTTTATGGAAGGCTTTTTTTATGGTCCTGCTTCCTCCTGCCTATCGCGTTCCCTATAGGAAGCCTTCCGTGAGGCCTATCGCGCTTGCCGGGTTAAGAGTTGTGTTTCACTATGTGTTCATAATATAGATGTTTACAAGAAGTAGTGTTATCAATTGATTAGGTAATTTTTGGTAATTAGTGGGAAGAATGGTTCGGACTGGTCCGAACCATCACCACCATCAACTGTCCGAATGATCCCGAATCTATATAGTTAATTGATGGGTACGCTCAACGTTCACACAAGCGACTTCAGCATTTGTTATTTACGGCAATATCTTCGGCATACAACATAGTTTCACCATAATAATGCATATTAATTTCGCTGGTTGACATGTTCATGGAGGTAGAGCTTACGATATAAAGTGAAAATATTACATAGGAAGTGCAAAAAAACATAAAATCGGACCTGCATTAAAAAGTGTAGCTGATGTAGGAACCAAATCACGCGTTATGAAAGTAGACAAACTCTCGCAGTTTCACGCAAAATCTCGGGGCCTTAGGTCCCATACGTTTCTCAGGAAATGCACTGTCCGAACCATCCTTCCGTCCGAACCATCACCGCTCTCCCCTACTACCCGAGTTGACGTCTGCATGTAGGCTATAGTGTAAAATAGTCGTTGATGGGAAGTCCAATAAACTCATCACGTGAATCACCACGAGACTATCACCTGGTTCCTATTTCTTACTATAGGCCTACCAGACGTCAACTCGGGTAGTACATTATTGGGGTTGCGGGATATTTTCGAGGGCATTACAATAATATTGCACATACAGCTGGCTGACCTTGGCTTGCCAGCGACTCACGACACAACTTCCCTCCCTCCCACGGTCCACCCACCCACCCACCAACCACACGGCTTACTGACTATTCCGCCCTCAGACCATTCCGACTAGAAGATCCCACCCGCTTAGCTAGGTCCTTCCCGCCCGAATGTTGTGGGCGGGAAGAGCCAAACATCAATCCTTCCTTGGCTGATTCCGCCTTCTATGATTAGACCGTCCCGCCCGTTTGTAAGGTTCGCGTATACCTTAACCCGCAGAGTGCCAGACAATTATTGACCCTATGCATCTGCCAGTGCCAGAGGTTTTATTTATTTTATTTTTGTTTTGGCTAAATCTATCAAGTTGGGTGAGAAAGGAAGGATAATGGTAAAAAAACCACTCCCCTTGTCCATTTTCGTCAGAAATCAGGTCCCCGATGGTCCCAAATGTAGCTGAAATTTTCAGAGTAAATCATCGACTTTTATGGTATCGGAACGTATAGGTAGGAGGGTGGTTGGAGGGTGGTTTGGGGGATGGTGGGGGAAGGTAGAAGCGTAATTGACTCGTGTTACAAATATGAAGCCGATTGGTGAGGTAGTTTCGCCACCACGGATTTTCCTTTTTTTCCTTTTCTTCGTACGGATACCATGGAAGTGGGTGGTGGGAGGCGGTTGGGGGTGTGGTGGGGGGAAGGCAGAAGGGTAAGGGACTTGTCACACATATATGGAACCGATTGGTGCAGTCGTTTCGCCACCACAGATTTTCCTTTTTTTTCCTTGTGAGGCGACCGATAGTCAGCGAGTGGGTGGGGGGAGGGGGTTGTGTTGGTGGTGGCAAGAGTCCGTATATACAGTATACGGACCTGGCACTGGGCGTGACAAGACCCTAGTCCGTATATATACGGACCTGGCACTCAGGGGGTATTAAAATGTGCTTGCCTAAATGTGCAATGAAAAAGCCTGTAGCCTTGAAATTTGTGATTGTATCTAACCTTGTGTAATAATAATAATAATAATAATAATAATAATATTTATTCAGTTAGCAATTTACAGAGGTGGTACCATATAGTATGTTACAAATATGACATGTACCAGCCTTGCATAATTCCAACTAAGGATAGCCCAATAAGGCCGTAAGGCGTATTTCCATTGGGGTCCTTGTGGGATTAGGTTAGCTGGGGAAAAAGGGGAGGATAAAGAAATAGATACTTTAGAGAAAGTATTTCTAGGGGGTTATTTTAAGATACCTTACATCCTATAGTAAATATCAGTAATCCGTAATCAGTAATCATTTCAGTTTGGTTTGTCTATCTCTTATGTCGCATTTAGTAGTAGACATAAGCTTGGTGCTCCCTTCTCGCAGCTGTCCGGTTCAGGTGTTCCTTCAGGCTACGTCTGAAGGAATACAGTGTTCTCTTTTCACGGACTGACTGGGGTAGGTCGTTCCAGTCTTTGATGGCGGTGAAGAAGAATGTTTGCTTACCCTGTCCTTGGATTCTCGGGACCTTAAAATTAAACATCCTGTTTCTTGTATTATGTCCACTCCTCTCATTTGCTTTAACAAAATCATTCTTTAGATACTCTGGAGCTCTGTCATAGAAAATTTTGAAGGCATTAGTGAGCCTGATTTGTTTGGCCCTGTCAGAGACATTGAGCATACCTAGTGACTGAAGTTGTTCCTGGCCAACATGTGATCTGGGTCCTAGGTTCAGCATGAACCTAACCATTTTATTTTGAGTGACCTGAAGTTTGTGCTGTGCTGATTTAGATGATGCAGAGTACCAGGATGACACAGAATAGTCAAAATGACATTGAACAAGCGCTTGGCAGAGGGTCTTTTTGGTCGCCGCGGGCAAGCATCCCACCTGTCTATACAGGTATTTTATACGTGCTCTACACTTACTCAGGATAGATTCCAAAATTGTTTCACCTGACAAACTCGCGTCCAGTTTTAGTCCGAGATATTTAACTTGTGACACTGTTGTTATAGGAATATCATTACAGTTGACCGAGAAGCCCTCAATGTATTTCAGTTTGCGTTTTGTTCCACATAAGATGGCTTCCGTCTTGCCCAGGTGAAGAGATAGTCTATTGTCCACTACCCATTCACTACATGATTCTAGTTCTTTGGAAAGTGAAGCGGCAATACTTATTGGGTCTTTTCCTGAAACCAGAAGCACGCTGTCGTCTGCATACAGTAATAATTTACATGAGACGCTCAGTTCCATGTCGTTCACATAACAGAGAAAGAGTAAGTGTATATACTGTATATATGACGATCAGACTAAAACACGTCCATTAATAGGAAAAATCACAATCAATTAATTTGCCAATTGTCCATTTTCAGCCGATGGTGATTAGCATATTTCCCATGTTTATAGAAATCAGTTACTTTGCAAATAGAGTAGCGAATAATGGAGTGATCATGAAAACGTGACATTACCCCTTGAGGTTTATGTCACCTTTTTATTAATTCCGGCTGTCATTAGACGATCTCATACAGCTTAGGAAGGATCTGTGATAGTTGAAATGCTTAAGACTGTCTCTAATAACCTTCCTAATCTGAATAAAATTGCCTCATAATAGACAAAATATATAATGCAATCACGAATTTCAAGGTTACAGGCTTTTGCATCTCACATTTAGGCAAGATCAGCTGAGGTTGTGTGAACCATACAAATGGGCAGGACGGTCTAATCTTGGAGGGCGGAATCAGCCAAGGAAAAATTGATTGCTTGGCTCTTCCCGCCCACAACATTCGGGCGGGAAGGACCTAGCTAAGCGGGCGGGATCTTCTAGTTGGAATGGTCTGAGGGCGGGAAAGACCTGCTCCCAACCACACGTACCTCTGCCATAACCTCCGTTCCCGCCTGTAAACTCTCATAATTCGCTTATATATCGCATATTTGGTCTATATGCGGCATATTCCTTGGTATATGGGTGGCCTACATACGTACACGTACTTTATATAGCATGAGAGTGCTGAAAATACGATATATAAGTGATATTTCAGCCAGCACACCCTGTACTCTTCATACCTTCCCGCCTAAACTCTCTACCTGTGTTCCCGCCTCTAAACTCATTCAGAATTTGCTTATATGTCGCATATTTAGTCTATATGCGGCATATTCCTTGGTATATGGGTGGCTTACGTACGTACACATATGTACACATACTCTACATAGCATAACAGTGCTCAGAATAGAATAAATACGCGGAGTTGCGGCCTAACCCCTCCTCCCTTCCTACCCCTTGGGCACGTGAATATTCACCCGGGAAATCTTTATCTTGCTGCGCGATGACAATCTGGCCGCGTGATGCCATTAATAATAATAATAATAATAGTTCTTAAAGCTAGCGCATGTTAAGCTAGCTAAGGATAGCTCAATAAGGCCGATTAGGCGTATTTCCATTGGGGTCCTGTACTACTATCCCATCCCTTTGCTCATGAGGAATGGTAACGACTCAATGCTTGTGAAAAATCTTTAATGCGCCGAGCGTGGGCGCGAACCCGGGCCTTCTGGGTGGAAGTCCGAGACGCTAGTCACTACACCAGAGGTTTTGTCTCATTATCAGTTATTTTCAGAAGACTATACTATTTCTATGTGATATTGTGGAATTTCGCTCCACTTTTTTAAATTATGGACCGCCCCCCCACCCCCCCAGAAATTTTGTGTGGGGTCAAATATATAATAATAAGACGCTTCACCCCATTTAGGTGTCTTTTTCTGGGCGAGCGATAGCAAGCATGAATTGAGAACATTCAGCTTTCGGCCGGAACATCTTCTATCGAACTCGGCGGAAATATCAGAGGTTCTGCTTAGTTCTAGATCAAGAATCCAGAGTTTATAAATTTTAGCCAAAGAATATGGAGAATGAGAACTATAATATTAAAACAAAAAAATGCACGGGCTCTAAAACAATACCATAGTTTATCATGAAAAAAATCATAACACATTTTCTTTTGCCTATAATTCGTCATCATTAACTATTAGACTGTGAATACTGATTTTACTCAGGTATAATGCTATAATTTTGAAATATGATAAAGGAGAATATACATTTTGATATATTTATATCCGAAAATGTGAAAAATCATGATCAAACGTGAATCCTTAGTTCCAACCTGAAATTAAAATGCCAACAAACATGCAATTTTGCCAATTTACATGCGACTTTTGCGCTATATGTTGAGGTGCTCACTCATCTAGCAACCATTCTTGACACTAGCTAAATTATATATAGCATTACTAGAACAATACAATTTTAAGCTTAGTCAGAGGTTTTGTCTCATTATCAGTTATTTTCAGAAGACTATACTATTTCTATGTGATTTTGTGGAATTTCTAATATCTAGCGGCTTTTGAAACTAAGTTAGCGAAATATGTGATCTAGATTGTCACGCTGCAGATAACCCGCTCGGGCCGCTCCTACGCTCTTGCCGCTAAACATACACAATTTCTCCAAACCACTGAGGTCTGTGTATGATTTTGATCTGCGCTCCAAACCTGCAGGGACACTTTAATTTTAGTTGCAAAGTAATTTAGACCATTCCGACGTAAGTGATCCAGGCTAGCCTAAGTTTAACAACTGTAAATCTTGATAATAACCTACAGACTCTACAGTACAGTAGGCCTAGGTTTAGCCTACCGCCTTTTTCGTTGGGTTAGCCTATTTCCCATTAGGATTAGGCTAGGAACCGGTTGATTTTTAGTTTTACCTTATTCAGGAAGCCCTACTGATGGTTGGATATCGGTGTCTGGGGGGCGGCAACCCCCTGGTTAGGTAACTTATAGCCTAGGCCTAGGTCTAACAATGCTGTCGCTGGAAGATAGGAGAAAGAGAGGTGATCAGATTGAAACATTGAAACTTGTAAAAGGAATAGCCTAGAGAATGTTGACAGATCCCAATTCTTTCAGATGAATCCAAACCATCTATGAGGCCACGACCACAGCCTAAAATCTTCAAAATACAGTGCCATAGGCCTAGGTCTAGGCCCTGGCCTTAGGCCTAGCCTACTAGGCTAATGTCAGATTTTTTTTATTTTCACAAAGAGTAGCCTAGTTGACTCCTGGAATAATTTGCGGGATGGATGTAGCCTAGATTCCGGGCATACGGTCGTCATGATTACATAGGGCGATCGGTAAGAGTTGTGTTATCGGGCGTACCACTACCGACATACAGCCAGGGTGTCAAAGCAAATAACTCTGAGTTGAGTTAACTTGAGTAGCACTATTTTCCTGAATCCAGTAGCATTAATGCGCGGACGAATGGCAAGCGCCTAGGCTAGGCTAAATATGCAGATTTCAAATTTATCGAAGAATAGGTCTAGGCCTAGATGGGATGGTGGCCATTTAGACAATTGGCTGCCATGATGGTGCCATCTTGCTGGCTATGGAACCAAAATGGCAATAATACCGTTGTTGTTGTTGTTGTTGTTCCCCAAGCTGCCTGGCCGAACAGCCCCAAGGCCCCGAGCAAGACCAAGGCCATAACCGAGCGCCCCCACAGAACCCTCCCAGCCGACCACAATAAAGCATGGGTGACCGAAGCCACTCCATGGCGGGGAGCTGAGGAGGGCGACAGAAACGCCCGGGAAACCAAAGCCTCACCCAGGGCCCTGTGCCCCTCAGCAATTATGAAGAGAAAGCTGAGGGGCAAAGGAAAAATGTGACGCTTTGGCTTCCAATCTTGGTAGATTGGGAGGTCAATCCACGGAAGAGACGCCGTCACTTGAGATCTAGAAAATATATAAGTAAAAGGAACAGTCAGAGTAAGCTATGGGTATGGCAGAGATCGCTCAGTTCTCACTCTGATAGACCAGCCCATCACCACACCGTACTTTGTAACTGTCAGTCAGGCCTAGCCTAGCCTAATTATATTTTGTGTTAATACTAGCCTATTCAGTCTTTTCAGATAATCTTATCTGAGAAATTGATTAGCCTATCGATTAGGCTAATCAACTGTCAATTCAACGAACAAATATTTTCTGTTATGGGTAGCATTAATTGTAAAGCGAAGTTGAGTAGCATTACGATAATCGGCCTCGTTTTACACCCTGCATACAGCATAACTTGACCTCTCTAAACCATTAACCTAACCTAGTATTCATGTAGGTTAGGCTAGGCTAGTAATGAAAATACTAGGTTAGGTTAGGCTTTTTAGTTATGTTAAGTAGCCTACCGTATTTATAGATGATTTATGTTGTATATCGGTAGTGGTACGCCCGATAACACAACTCTTCCCGGGCGATCGCCGCGGTTAACTTCGCGTCTAGGCTATTTTGACGGCGAGTTTTTCGGTTAGGCTATTTGCTTCCTGCTGACAATATAGCCGATATAGGCCTAGCCTAATATGATGACAATATGTTCATGCAGTAGGCCTAGTGTCGTTTAAAATAACCTTATTGTATCCAATGGCATTCAAAATTGACGGGAACATGATGATGATTGCAAACGTCCGACGCTTCCCCCGCCGTCATGTTTACATTTATCATCAATGTGTTCTTTGGTGACTAGGCTAGAGATGCCACTCAGGTCTCAGGCAGGGTGTCAAATGAGAGCAGAGTCCATTCTTTATAGTCTTTATTATTGTACCGGTAGCCTATATGTGTAGATAATAATAGGCTATTATGGTTTATTTATAATTCAAATTGTGTCTTTGTAGTTGATTAAGTGGCCAAAACAATGCTAGTTCATGATAATTTTCCTCTATTCCTTCTCCTCTTTATTCAAGTCTTCTACAACAACATTGGGGATGGATGTAGTTTTCGGGCGTACGGTCGTCATGTTTACATAGAGCGATCGCCGCTGTAACTTCGCGTCAATTTTGACGGCGATTTTTTTTCTCGGTTATTTGCCCCCCTGTTGTCAATATATATGACGATGACAATATGTGAGGGGGGGGGCCCCCCCCCCGGGGTGCTAAGCCCGGCAAGAATGTAGTTACCGGGTATACCTTGTATCTTGTTTACACTACGCGGACCATCATGTTCCCGTCTATTTTGACTGCCTTTGGATTCAAAAATACATTACCCTAACCTAACCTAGTACCGGTATTATAGATTTATAAGTATTCGTTTTATTATAAGTATTTATAGGCTAGATGATTTATGTTGTATGTCGGTAGTGGGGTAACATTCAAGACAGCTAGAGTTGCCTTATTTACCAAGTTTCTTTATATTTTTTCCCAGGAATATAGTGTTTAATTATTGTTTTTCATGGTTTGAGTGTAGGATTTGCATTAACTTATCCATTATTCATTAATCTGAAGATACTCCGTCAAATGGCGCCATTTATTGGGTGAATCGCGCTTTTACAGTAGGTAAGGGAAATTGTGGGGAGGCCATGCACGCTTCCAAAATGTACAAATATTATATTAGATTAGATTAACCTAACCTAACCCTAATATAATATAATATCGTTTTTGTGAGTAACGTTCAAGCTATTTATTGGGTGAATCGCACTCACCGCATCTTTCAAAACAAGAAGAGGACCCAGGTCGAAGGATTCATTGGGTGCAATGCTTTGTTTACGTTCGGGACATTATTTTCGTGTTATTTTTCGGTGTAATCGGGTTTTTTCAAGTGTCGATAACGAAATTCCTCCATGCGGACTATAATGAGAAATATATGGCGAGTCTATTGGTCCCTATTTTCCCTAATAAATTATTTCTATTAGGGCTGCGAAAGAGGTCTTGAATATTATCGGTAGTGGTACACCCGGTAACAGTAACTACATCCATCCCCAAAGCCCCCCCTCAACATATTACTGTATCCAATGGTATTACAAATTGACGGGAACATGATAGCAAACGTCCGACGTCACTGCCACCGCCGCCGTCATGTCTACATTTGTTGATCGCCATAGTTAAGTTCGCGTCTATTTTGACAGCGATTTTTTTTCGGTTATTTGCCCCCTGCTGGCAATATATATGATGACAATATGTGAATGCCCCCTCAACATTTTATTGTATCGAAAGGCAGTCAAAATAGACGGGAACATGATGGCAAGCGTCCACTACCGCTCCGCATAGTGTAAACAATGGTGGCGGTACGCCCGCACTTAACATTCTTGCCCAACATTGGTCCGATTTGACACTGTGCCGCTGATTGATGAGCACAGTCAGGACATTTAGTTTCTTGATTTAGAAGAGGTAATTGACCACTTGCGAGTTTCAGACTATAAGGAAGTTGGTGCCGTGAACATCAATTTTAAAGAGAAATGCAATAATAATGTGGGTTTCTGGGATAAAAAAGTATGATCAATTTGGTTTTATATGTTTATAAATGTAATATGACCATATTTTAGCTGGTAATTCTGATAATTATTGATGGCTACATCTCCAACTTCCTTATAGACCAAAACTCACAAGTGGTCAATTGGGTAAAATAGTTTTTAAGAAGGCATTCGTGGTCGGTATAGGGCCAACTCGGCCCATCTAAGATTACCAACTCGGCCCGTCTTGCATTTAAGAAGGCATTCGTGGTCGGTATAGGGCCAACTCGGCCCATCTAAGATTACCAACTCGGCCCGTCTTGCATTGCCAACTCGGCCCGTCTTTCATTACCAACTTTTTATTTGAAAATCTTTAATCGGTGTTTTGAACAATGTACAGTAAACTTCCGTTAATCCGAAGGGCAGCGGACCGGCCCTCGTTCGGATTAGTGGATTTTTCGGATTATCGGACTTTACCCCTATGAACCTGTGTATGACAAAAACATCGAGGCATTAGGCCACCCAAATGACACAATGGTGCACACACACATCATATGTTCATGAAATCACTTCAAAAGTTTACCATTGTCATTGTAGCCTATTACCTACTTCAAAACATTCAGATTAATGGTCAAAGGAATCTGCTGATATAAACGTAAACACCATATGTCCGCATCGTCGTCTTCTTCTTCCGTCTACTAGCGAGTTTGTCTTGCTCTTGAAGATCAGATCAGATGTGGTTCGGGAAGTAATGCCTTAACAACGGCACTTCCCTGAGAGGTTCTTGTAATTTTCCTTTTGTGGTTTTCCTTTTGTGACGTGCTCTGTTATATTATATTGTATTGAAAGCACCCTTGTCTTGTTCTCTTGAAGGCACCCTTGGGACGCTCCGATCACTGAACTATAAATAGTAGCGTATCGGAACGTCCAAAGGTGCGTTTTCAAGCTCAAGACTGAATGCGCTTGCAGAAAATGCGGTGCAAGCCAGTAGCGCATCGGAGCGTCCCAAGGATGCGTTCAAGAGCAAAACAAACTCTCTAGCAGACGATGTGGTGTTTACGTTTATATCAGTAGCTTCCTTTGACCATTAATCTGAATGTTTTGAAGTAGGTAATAGGCTACAATGACAATGGTAAACTTTTAAAGTGAATTCATGAACATATGATATGTGTGTGCTCCATTATGTGTCATTTGAGTGGACTAATGCCTCAAAAAGGGGACTTTGGAACTTCTTGAAATTCGGACCATCGGGTGAATTCGGATTTGGCCTCAAATTGAAAAATTCGGACTATTGGGAGATTCAAATCATCGGTCGTCGGATTAACCCATCAGGCCCGGAAGGGCTCTTGAACGCCCATAAAAAAGCATACCCGAGCTACCCGGAAGGGCTCTTTAACGCCCAGTGGTTGAAAGCCTGTGAGCTTGGTGTGCGAGGCGTCGGTCCAGCCGGCTGTTGTTTACATGTGTCGGACCGACGCCCCGCATCTCCGGCCACAAGAAGGAATGCGTCGCTTGTTCGTGTGTGCCTGTATGTTGTTGTTAAGTATCGAAAAGTAGTGTAAAGTGGCTGTTTTTGCCATAAAGTTATCTCCAATGAAATCATCATCACAACTGAACCAGTTGACTTAGAGAGCTCTACTTAACGCCATTCTACAGGTAAGAAACACATCTACGCTTAGGGATGTTCGGCCAGGCAGCTTGGGGAAAAACAACAACAACAACAAAGATACGGTAGCCTAGGCGTAGACGTTTTTCGGCCAAAACACCCGGGTTTCGGGGAATATATATATAATACATAGCCGGGGCTGGAGGGTTAAAGGACTTTTACTGTATTCAAACTTGAGTAGGCCTAGTTTGAATTAACATAATTACGGTAGGTCCACCAAATACAATGATACACTGATTTGAAAGAGATTAATTTTCAAAACACGTAAGTGACGTAACGTTGAAAAACTTCAATCAGTGATTTGAACAATGGATTACTTTCGTGATTTGAGTCAATATATGCTAAGGTCCTTCCTAAACTAACTAATGTTTTGTATACAAATATACATATTATATTTTATCACTGACTCCTGTAATAATAAAGTTGTTTTAATTGTTTTTAAAGCAGTGTCTCGCCACGTTGCTGTCTATGTTTGAATGTAGAGGTCCTTCATAAACTAACTAATGTTTTGTATAAAGATTATGTATAAAAATATACATATTATATTTTATCACTGACTCCTGTAATAATAAAGTTGTTTTACATTTTGGGCAAGAATGTTAGTGTGGGCGTACCGCCAGCCTTGTTTACACTACGCATAGTGGCGTCGGACCTTTGCCATCATAGTCCCCTCTATTTTGACTGCCTTTGGCCAAAATACAATAATATGTTGAGGGGGCTTTTCCCCCATGACATTTTGTCATAATCATATATATTGCCAGCAGGGAGCAAATTACCGAAAAAAATCGCCGTCAAGATAGACGCGAACTTAACCATGGCGATCGACAAATGTAAACATGGCGGCGGGGGAGGCGTCGGACCTTTGCAATCATGTTCCCGTCCATTTTAAATGCCATTGGATACAATAATATGCAAAGCCCCCCTCACCCCACCATGACATATTGTCATCATCATATATATTGCCAGCAGGGGGCAAATAACCGAAGTTAACAGTGGCGATCGCTCTATGTAAACATGACGACCGTACGCTACATACATCCCAGATTTTGTATAGTCTGTTTATTTAGCCTACGATTCGTAGAGTAGCCTGGAATAAAGACCATAAGCAAGGGCATTAGGCCATGTGGTCCAAGTTGGTATTTAATGGGCCGAGTTGGTAATGGGCCATGTTGGCCAAGTTGGTAATGGGCCATGTGTGCCGAGTTGGTATATAATGGGTGTTAGAATTATTATACAGTATATCAAGATAATACCTGTACATTAGAATGGTATGGGAGACACAATTGGATTTTTTTTTTTTTTCTTTTTTTTTTTTTTTTTTTTTTTAAAGTTTTTGAATAACCTAAGCTTTACTGAAGACTCATAATCTCCTAGTATCTTTAGGGAAGGTTATTCTAAAGCTAGATATAATTATAATATAATAATTATAAAATCATAATTTTATAAAGTTCTCCCTCAGCATTTTAATGTATCGATACTACATGTACTGGTGTAATTGTATTCTGAAAGTTTGGGCTAAAATTGTTTGGTAATTACACTGCGGATGTCTGCTTGAATATAACTGACAATTGTTTCCAATGTGCACGATTCTAGTGTTGATGATTTCTACTATCAGTCTCTAGGGCAGCGGTTCTTAACCTGGGGGTCGTTTGGGGTTTCTTGGGGGGTCACGGGGGGTGGCCGAAAGGGAGTGTCCTCTTAAGAGCCAGCCCATAAAAACCCTTTCAAAACACCCCAGTGGCACTCAAAACAACGCAATATGTGTTTAGGTGAGAAAATTTCCCTCCAATTAATGGCTATTTTCCATATTATTCCTGATAGTTATCTAATATTTTCGCGCGAGGATGGCTGTGAAAGATGGAGGAGTGTTTATCCCACCCTCTCTCTGGTCTCAGAGCATCCTTACGGTCCTACCCTCGTCTACTTTTGGAGTTACACTGTACTGCACTATGCCTGCCAAGAAGCGTACGTACAATGAAGCCTTTCTCAAGATTGGTTTCACAAGCATCGTTCTGAACTCTGTGGTCAAGCCGCAGTATGTCATTTGCACCAAGATTTTGAGTCACAAGAGTATGAAGCCAAGCAAATTGAAGGTCCATTTTGAGTCTTGCCACAGCCATCTGGTGGACAAAAGCGTGGACTATTTCAAGCAAAAAGAAGCTTCTCTGAAGGCAAGTCGCATCGATTCCACTGGTCACTTCGCTCATCAGAATGAAGCAGCGCTGGAGGCTTCATACAAATATGCTTTAAAAATTGCGCAGACCAAGAGACCTCATACCCTTGGCGAAGACCTGATTAAGCCTTGCATTCTGGAAGCAACGAAGGTGGTTCTTGGGAAACAGCAGGCAAAGAAGTTAAGAGCAATTTCCCTTTCAAATACAGTATTTACAGTCAAAAGTCGGATTTCGGACATGAGTGAGGATATTTTGCTGCAAGTAGTGACGCCTGTGAAGAGTAGTCCAGTGTATTCATTGCAACTGGACGAGTCAACGGATGTTGCCTCATGTTCCCAACTTCTCGTTTATGTTCGTTACCTTGACAGGGAAGTCATAAAGGAAGAGTACTTGTTCTCTGCGCCATTGGCCACAACCACTCGTGGACAAGATATTTTCAAACTCCTAGAGGCCTTTCTCCTTAAACATGAGCTAGGCTGGGAAGCACTTGCCGGACTGTATACAGATGGGGCTCCTTCCATGACTGATTGCACATCAGGCTTCAAAGCCTCCATGAAGAATGTTGTTCCGCATGTTTCCTTCACTCGTTGTATGATTCATCGTTATGCTTTGGCGATGAACACGGTCCTGCTTGGACTTCAAGAAGTGCTTACAGATGTGAAGATTGTAAACCATATCGGAGGGAGCGCAACAACTTCAAGGATTTTTAAAGCGCTTTGTGAAGAAATTGGTGCCAATTTCTCTGTTCTACTTCACACGGAGGTACAGTGGCTCTCACATGGCAAGGTTCTAAATCGCGTGCTACAAGTTCGAGAGGAAATAGCGATGCTGTTGGAGCGAGGTCGTACCACGAAGGAATATCTTCTTCATGAAAATATGCAGGATGACTCTTTCGTAACAAAGGTTGTCTACTTGGCTGATTTCTTCTCTGAAGTGAATTTCCTGAGTATTTCACACAAAGGAAACCTTGCAATGCTGCCCATGGATTGTGACAACATGACAGCGTTCAAGTGTACGATTCAACTTTACTATAAATTTCTAGGGTGATAGAATTCTCCATTCTGTGACGGCAGCATCATCATCATACAGATCTGGCTGCAGTCAGAATTTCAAGTGTTGTACTGGTAGGTTCTGTTTTGCATTTAACCCTTTCACGTACAAGACACGAATTGCTTCCTTTCTTGGCTACTTAAAGCCTTTGTGACCATCAGGGGTGTTTAGAAACCTTTAGTTTAGTTATTTCAACCTCTGCAGTTGTCTTTGAGTGAGCTGTGGGCAGAAAACTAATTTTGGAGAGGTAATTATGAGACTGAGATCATTCTATTTCTGAATGCTAAACGGCAACCCCCGCATTCACACGTGCGTGAAAGGGTTAAAGTGATCCTCCTCCAGCTGATCTACATCCGTCCTAAAGTTGGCCATAGCATAAGAGCAAGGAGGATTTCTGTTGGAGCACTGATGGAGAGAGAGGGAGAAGTTCCCCAAGACCTGCATCAACTTTTAATTAAGGGGGCCCACCTCGTTTTTTGTTTTTTCTCTCTCTCCCTCTCTCTCTGGTTGTATCCATTCGGCCCCATTTAGCCTACTGTTTTAAGGGGACCGTCCGGTATTTACTCTTAGGGTGTCGGTGAACTTCCTCTGATTTAAATGAGATTTGGCATACGTTTAGAGGACTGTGAGAGCTAATGTTTGGTACCATCAGATTGAAAATTGGTTTTATAGTTTTTTATAAATGTCAAAAATTAGGGTCAAAATTAGACAAAATTACACACTACTGTACAATAATTGATATATTACTCAAGAATCTAGTGTATTGTCTTTCTGTTTGTGTTCAATCAACTCACAAAAGGTGTTTCTACAATTACATCAACCATTTTTTGTATATCTCATCTACAGTAGTTTTATTTTTAGCCTATTTATATTTTTAGGTTGAAATTTGTTCATTTGTTTTGCAACTTTGAAGATGTGCTGTGCATGAATGGGGGTGGCTATAAGAATTCCCCTTGATAAATTTATAGAGTTTTTTATGGGCTTTCCAATGGTATATGAATCATTACTGTATGACAAGTTGTTTTTCGATTACTGTATAAGTATTTCCGAGTTGGATTTTTTTTACTTTTTCGTGTTGAGAAAAAGCCTCGCAAACTTCAAAAACTGTTTTTCAGTAGAATAACTGTAGTCCTATTACAGGAAATGTATTTTTAATAACTGTAGTCCTATTACAGGAAATGTATTTTTAATAACTGTAGTCCTATTACAGGAAATGTATTTTTAATAACTGTAGTCCTATTACAGGAAATGTATTTTTTAATAACTGTAGTCCTATTACAGGAAATGTATTTTTAATAACTGTAGTCCTATTACAGGAAATGTATTTTTAATAACTGTAGTCCTATTACAGGAAATGTATTTTTAATAACTGTAGTCCTATTACAGGAAATGTATTTTTAATTATTTCTATTTACAGTTTAGTAATTTATACATATATATTAGTCCTATTACATGAAATGAATTTGTAATGGTTCCTATATAAAAAAAATATATTATACATGTACAGTATATTAGGCCCATATTCAGCCTGCGAAAGCTTTATATAAAGCTCTAAATAATGCACTTAGAAGCGATTTTTGGCATTCAACTTTTACAGACAGGTTGAGGGAATATATAGCCAGCCTTCTATGTATAACAAAAATAAAAAATAAATTTAAGATTTTTGGGTTAAAAAGGCGGACGGTCCCCTTAAGACGTTTATCCCCATCCAGGTCTCAATTTTTCCTGGCGAGCGGCAGCGAGCCAGCATATTTAAAATTAGGCTAAATTAGTACATTTTTCGATAGAAAAATGTCTTCGGCGAAGCCGGATTTCTCCATACAATGCTAGCTCGCGATAAATCGACACCTGGATGGGGATAAACATCTTAAAACTGTTGGCTGAATGGGACCGAATGGATACAAGCTAGAGAAAGAGAGAAAAAGGTCAGGTCATCCCCCTTAAATTAGCTAAGGTTTGATATGACTGATCATTATGTAACCTATTAATATATAATTGTTTATACCGGTATTGTATTTGCAGATGTCGGAAGGAGAACAGGAGGAAGGTGGTGAGACGTCAGATCATAAAAATGGCCCCAGTCGTAAGAAGTTCAAGAGTAGTTTGGGCAACTCATCCTTCAACACAACTCTCAGTACCGACTCATCACAGGAAGTAAGATACCAAGTGTTTTCTATGACACCCCATACAGGTTTTTAGATATTACTGTATCTCTTTGTGTCTGTAGAAAAACACACACACACGTTTACACCAATCATTTTTAAAGTACGGTATACAGTATTTCACAAATACAAGTTACTAAATCTTTTTTACTTTCAGCCGGAACTCCAACCACAGAAATGTACTGCTATGTTTATATATGTATAGCCTATATATATATATATATATACATGCAGAGTGTCTCAGGTGGTAGGATGAGGGACATGAATGGGGAAATGGTAGAGGGTGATGGTGTGGTGAAAGTATGGAAAGATCATTTTAGTAGCTTAGCTGTAAAGAGTAGGGGGAAGGCAAAGATCTCATTCATAGGAATGGAGAGAGGTAGAATAAACAGGGTAGTTGAAAGCCAGATAAGCAGAGAAGAAGTAAAAGAAGCAATCAATAGACTTAAAATGGGCAAAGCTGCTGGAGTAGATAACATCCCAGGTGAAATGCTGAGATATGGAGGAGAAGAAGCTGTTGACATAATGCATAGGTTATGTAAATTAGCATGGGAAAAGAAAAGTGTACCAGAGGACTGGAGGAAAGCAGTGATAGTACCCTTGTACAAAGGGAAGGGTAGTAAAGAAGAGTGTAAGAATTATAGGGGAATTAGCTTGCTTAGCATACCTGGCAAGGTACATGCAAGAGTAGTAACAGAGAGGCTACAGAAGATAACGGATGACAAAATAGGCGAGGAATAGGGAGGTTTCAGAAAGGGCAGGGGCTGCGTTGACCAGATAGCGGCTGCGTTGACCAGATAGCCTCAATGCGATTGTTGGTAGAGAAGTATCTGGCCAAAAACAGAAAACTCTATGCAGCATTCATGGATTTGGAAAAAGCCTACGACAAAGTAGACTGGGAGGGCCTTTGGGATGTGTTAACAGTATATGGTGTGGGAGGAAAGTTGCTAATGGCAGTAAAATCTTTTTATAGGAATGCAATGGCAAATGTGAAGGTAGGGGATAAGTTAAGTGAAAGTTTTGAGGTCAATGTAGGTGTAAGACAGGGATGTGTCATGTCAGCTTGGTTGTTCAATATATACATGGATGGAGTGATTAGGAAATGTAGGGCTGTATCAATGGGTATGGGAGCTAGACTGGAATCAGAGGGAAGAACATGGAAGATTTTAACATGCCTATATGCGGACGATGCAGTCCTGTTGGCGGAAAATGCTGAAGAACTTCAGAGAGTGGTCACTGACTTTGACAGGGTATGTGAAAAGAGAAAGTTAAAGGTCAATGTAGGGAAATGTAAGGTAATGGTGTTTGAGAGAAGAATGCATGAAACCATAGATTTTAAGGAAAAATATAGAATCAAGAAAGAACACAAGAAAAGTTGTAAAATAAAATTGAAAAATGAAGTACTAGAAGAGGTTGAAAGTTTCAAGTATTTGGGAGCTGTACTGTACTATGCAAATATGGTAAAATGGAGAGTGAGAGAAAAATGCAAGGGAGAAAGGTGATTGGAGAACTTGATAGTATTCTCAAAGGAAGAATGGTTAGCCAGGAAGTCAAAAAGTCACTGAGAAACAGTGTGCTGCTCCCAACACTCTCGTATGGAAGCGAGACATGGACGGCAAGTGACGAGGACCTCTTCAAACTGAGAGCTGTGGAGATGAGCTTTTTCAGAATGGCAGCTGGCATGAATAGGCTAGATGGGCCAAGTAATAGGGAAGTGTACGAGTCCTTTGGAATGGAAGAGCAGGCTTTGGGCATTGATTGTGGTGTGGTTGAGTGGATAAAGAGAAGTACTTTGAGGTGGTATGGTCATGTTCAGAGAATGGATGAAGACAGAATGCCAAGAAAGATATATGGGAGTCAGGTGAGTGGAACCGCTAGTAGTGGAAGACCACCTATGGTATGGAAAAATATATTGAAGAAAAACTTCCACGTAGTGGAAGGGGCATTGTGGCACGGGCAAGGGAGGCATGTCTTGACAAAGTAGCTTGGAGATGTTTCTGTAATGGCCATCCTCTAGTGGGGGTTTCCCAGGGGGAGACAAGGCGTCGGAGATGATGATGATGATACATGCATACAGTATAGTATATTTCATAAATACATGTGATCTACTAAATGTTTTTATACTCGAACCATGGATATAAATAGGAAAAGGTTAAATATCCTTTATCACGCCGTGGTGTAGTGGATTAACGCATGGACACTCGTCCTGACTATCGGTTGTTTGAGTCCGGCTGAGGAGAGTATAATTATATACAGTATATAAATATTAAAGAGGAGGCGCGAATCCAAAGGGGTCTAAGTGCCCCTTGGAATTCTTTTCGGTTATACTGTATATGAATAATGTGCCAAAAAGTTATGTGGCCAATGTTTAAAAATGGCACTTAGACCCCTTTGGATTTGGCGATTCGCGCCTCCTCTTAAAACGTATATACTGTATACAGATAGAGGTAGTTATAACCCAGCTGCCCATTGTTGTGTACTGTGTGAGAGGAACTGAGGATCATGTGGACTGTTATCGTACTGTTGGCATGGCTGTGGATGTCAACATAGTCTGTAAGTTGTGTAAACAGCTCGCTCTATTATTTCTACATACCCGTTACGGTAGTGATTTTGTTAAGTTCTTTTGTCTTTATATTGTGCGGTTCCTGTTTTGCAAGCTCTACATTTTACTAGTTTATATAATTTTACTGTATATAGATTATTTGATTAGGCTATACCATTAGTATTATGCAACTGATATTTTCAGATGTGTGCTGTCAGTGGGATCCTGGAGTATGTGACAGTCAAGAACTTCATGTGCCACGATCATCTCACTTTTCCATTCTCTCCCAGCATCAACTTTGTCCAGGTAAACTTTTGTGGTCTCCTAATTCATAACACTTTTTGCTGAATACAGTACCAGTATACTGTATATACATACATACACCCTTCCTGTACCAGTGACATTTGTTATATTTTATTCTAGCTATATTTAGGCTATTTTATGCAGCTTAGGAAGGATCTGTGGTAGTTAAAAGGGTCGATTGCGATAGTTCGAAGCCTTATAATTGCTAGGTATCCTTCCTAAACTGGATAAAATTGATTAACAGTAGCCAGAATATAGTAAAAAAGATGTTGATGGTACAGTAGGGGTTAAAGACTATGATCCACATGGGAGTAGGTCAGTCTTTTTGTTCACCTAATGGCGGCATTCCAGGCAGCCCGGTATATAGGTAAGTTGTCTCACTCGCCTATACAGAGCAGTCGCAAAATATTTCTCCATAGGGAATTCCTGTGTATTTGCAAGATAGAGCTGAAGAATATATATTTATTTATTTCACTCTAACAATAAACACCTCCCAAAGAAATTTATGAAAGCAAGCATGTAATCCACCGGGATTCGAACCTGGGTTACCACATACAGATGCAGATCAAATATATAGGAATACCCTATGGGCAATACACAGGAATTCCCTATGGGGAAATGTTTCGCGACCACTCTGTATATAGCACAGTCTATATGATTAATATTGATTTTTGTTTTGTTCCATAGCCATTGGCTATTCAGTTATACTGTATATGAAACTTTATACATGTACTGTGTATGGTACTGCTGTAGACAACCTTGCCTAGGTGGGATATTATAAGTTTGTTGTTTTAAAAGTTTAATTTCCGATTATTTTAAATGCATTTTTTCACATACTGTATAGATTTTGTTTAGTGTGTTGTAATTTCGATGATTATTAATTTGAATGGGTTTGTTATATTAATTTGAACAGTAACTTTTGAGTTAGTTTTCAAGTTTTATATTTTAATTAATACAGCCCTGAACGTAGGTATAAAGGAACATTATTGTAGAGAATATACAAAAATAATGTCAAGGGGAGGGAGATATCAGATATCCCGCGTGTGGCACGGTCTTTAAACAAGTTTGAATTCCTTGGCCTCCCTCAACATTATTTTTGTATATTCTCTACAATAATCTTTACACCCACGTTCAAGGTAGCCTACTCATTGTTCACATGTGCCTAGTGCTGCAAACCTATACACATGTGACATAATATTATTGCTTTATATGGGAGATATATGGTATATTATCTTACATCCTCCCATTCCTCCACCACGGTTTCGTTCCCTAGCGGGATATCTCCCTCCCCTTTCCCTCCCTTGACATTATTTTTGAATATTCTCTACAATAATGTTCCTTTATACCTACGTTCAGGGTGCTCATTATTCACATGTGCCTAGTACTGCAAACCTATACACATGTGACATAACAACATTGCTTTATATGGGAGATATATGGTATATTATCAAACACTGTCTTCTTTCCTCCCCTTACTCCGCCACCGTTTCTATCCCTACGCTCGTCCACAACCATGTACAGTATTTCATCAGCTGACTGCTAATACTTATGTTTCATTTAAGTTTGTGTTTAGAACAAAGGTAAATACAATTTATTTTACTGTTTTACACTGAAGTCTGTTGTCATTATATATAATTTCGCTATTCACTACAAGAATGCACTAAATCAGACAGGTTGGAAGACGGTTGCCAAACGGGAATTTCTTTTCTCCTGTGACATCGAGTATACCTAGGTGAACAAAGAGACTGACTTACTCGTGTGAAGATTGTAGTCTTTAACCCACGAAATCCGGGGGACCTCATATGATCCCGATCGGTGTGTCTGGGGCCATATGGGTAAAGGCAAGCTTCATAATTCAGTAGCTACTGATTGAGACCACCTAGAGCAGTCAACTCAATTGCAAATTGTAGAACTTTTTGTTTTCTGTAGACTGCCGTTGAGATGACATCGTTACGACAAGGGGTTGCTGTGTTATGATGATTTTAGCCGCGTATTTAAGCCTCATATGAGGCCTCCTGGATTCCTGCCATTTTTATTATTTATTTATTTATTTTTTGCCTCATATGAGGCCTCCCGGATTTCGTGGGTTATTGTAGCCTATGCCGTACATACATAGCCTACATACTCTATACAGGGGCACAGTGCATCCTTGTATTGAGTATTGTTCACATGTGTGGGGAGGATCCCCTCACACCGCACTCCTAGACAAAGTAGAAAGGAAGGCCTTTCGTATCATTAACTCCCGTCCACTAACCAACTCTTTGCAATCTCTCTCTCTCCTCCGCAATGTTGCATCTCTCGCTATTCTATCGCTACTATAATAATCAGTGTTCCGCAGAGCTCTCCCATTGTATACCGCCTCCTCTACGTAGGGTACATGGTACCCGTCTTGCAACGCAATCCCACCCCTACTCTGTGCAACTCTCCAACCCAAGAGTGAAACGTTGCTCTCAGACTTTCTTCTATTCAACAGCTGAGCTCTGGAACTCTCTCCCAGAATCAGTCTTTCCCTCTTCCTATGACTTAAATTGCTTCAAACTCTGTGTGTCCAGGCATTTTGGCTCGAACGTTCTTTGATTTTGGCCCTGTCAATCTTTCAACTCTGAGGGAGGCACTCGATGCAGGCAGTTCTGCCTTTTGCCTCCCTCACTCGCATAGAAAAAAACCCCCCAAAACATAACATTTTAAGACTGAATGCTCCACACATACGTGCAGTTTCAGTCTCTTGTCCTAATGGCGGCGTTCCAGGCAACTCTGTTAAGAGGACTTCTGGAATGACACAGTCGGTGTCATTTCAGGCCTCTCGGAGAATGAGATAACAATCGTGGGGGGGGGGGGGGGGGACCTCAATGGTCACGTGGGAGCATCTGCAGATGGATATGAGGGGGTACATGGAGGAAATGGTTACGGAAGGAGAAATCTGGAAGGCGAATATATATTGGAGTCCTGCGTTGCACTCAACATGGTTATGTGTAACACAAAGTTCAAGAAAAGACAGACCCACCTGATCACATAACTCTGGGGTCTCCAGTAGCCAGATAGATTACATCTTGGTTAACAGGAAAGACTGGAAACTAGTTCGAGATGTAAAGGTCACCCCGAGCGAAGAATGTATCCCCCAGCATAAGCTACTTGTGTGCGACATGAGCTTATACAGAGATCCTAAGTGCAAGAAGGTATACATACCCAAAAGGAAAGTGTGGCTGTTGAAGAACAAGGAAGTTAGGGATAGGTTTCATAGTGAACTGGAGGAAATTAATAGAAATAAGGAAGCTAGGGCTAACGATGTAAATAGTCAATGGAACTTTCTCAAGCATAGCCTTATCGCTGCCACTGACAAAGTCTGGGAAAACAAAGGGTCACCCCAGGAATAAGACCTGGTGGTGGAACGATGAGGTAGAACATGCTGTGAAAGAGAAAAGGAGATGCTTCAAAGCATGGAAGAAGGGAGGCAGCAAGGAGGAATACCAGGCAGCTAAGTGAACTGCCAAAAGAATTATTTACAATGCTAAAAATCGCATTAAGGACCTGGTCCTCGAACAAGTGTGTAACACTGACAATCCCAATGGGATCTTCAACCTAGCTAGGCGAGTTAAAAATGACAGTAGGGATATTATAGGTGAACAGTTGTGTTAGAAACGATAATGGGAAGATTGTGTATGCAGAAAATGAAATCATAGAAGCATGGAAGGCACACTATGAACGATTGCTAAATGTACGGTAGAGTTTGAATGGGATAAGGAACAGCTTAGTATCGAAAAACCAATATCTGGGTCCCCTCCTTTGATAGCGCCAGCTGTAGTGAGCGACGCAATCAATAAAATGAAGGACGGTAAAGCTCCAGGTTGCTCTGACATTGTCGCTGAGATGATAAAAGCCTCAGGGGAGACTGGTGTAAACTTAGTTACTGAGTTGATGAACACCATTATTAAGGATGAGAAAATCCCAGAGGATTGGCTCAAAAGTGTGATAGTGAATATATACAAAGGAAAAGGGGATGCGCTAGATAGAGGAAAATATAGGGGCCTGAAAATGCTTGACCAAATCATGAAGGTCTGTGAGAGAGTCCTTGAGGGTTTGATCAGGCAAAGCATCTCTATTGATGATATGCAGTTTGGTTTTATGCAGAGCTGGGCACCACAAACAAAAAATCTAGTCCACAAACTCAAATTTGCAAACCCAGAACATAACTTCCACAAACAAATCAGCAAACCTCGTGAAAGTTCCGGTTCCCAAATGCAAATCAGCAAACGCAAACCTGTTTTCATTTTTTTTTATTTAAACTACAGAATCAAGGGTAAATCAATGGGTTAAGTTTAATATATCCCACGGCCAGGTGTTGGGTAAATTGTTTTGTTACCAGCCGACGGCCATGGGATACAAATTCTACAATATTGGTTGAGGGGGGCTTTGCCCCCTCATCCCCAATGACTTATTGTTATCATCATATATATACAGTATATTATTAGCAGGGGCAAATAGTAGCAATACAAAAACAGTCAAATTAGAAACGTGTGTAACTGTGAGCGTGCGACTATGTAAACAAAGCGGATGGTATGCCCGCTAACACAACTCTTACCTAAAGTTTAATAGGCCTACAGTTTATTTTAGTCTAGGTTAATGGAGAGCCCCCAAACTTTTGTCCCACATTTTGTATGAGGAACTTACCCCGTTTTGGTTAGGTTTAGTTATCATAAAAAATATATATATAATAGATAGGCCACTTCGTTGTCCGGCATAGGCAATTAAACGTTGGGGCGACTTATTTTCGGGGAGAGTCCTTCAGTAATAATCAGTATTAGCAAATTTGCACCATTCAGGAGGAGGTACGCCAGATCACAGTGGTGCAAGGAGGTGATTCATTCGTGGTCACCCCTTTGGGGATGGCAATATAAATAGAATAGATAGGTCTACTTTAGATAGATTAATTAATTTAACCCGTACAGCCCCAGCGACGCGCCTGACGCGTCGGCGATGTATGTAACGCACAGCCCCAGAGACGCGCCTGGCGCGTCACCCTAATTGCGCCGACCGTAACCTCAGGTGTAGCCACTCAAGAGGGCTCAAATTTGTATGGGAATTGTGTACGTATCCAACGCAACTGTGCCGATGGTTGAAAACTCTCAAAGTCCACGTGCGTGCGCGCGAGCGCACAATAACCTTGTTTTATGGGGTAATTGCCTTCAATTTTTTACTCTTGTAAAATACGTTTTCGGGGGCTCTGTAGGACCATTCTTTAAGCTTTTTGAGCGTTTTTTCGTGGTTTTTCCTTCATTCCTAACCCATTCGCTATTGTTTCTGGAATAAAACCATTTTTTGAAAACCGGCCGGGTTCTGGTGAACAAACATTACAAAACTAGCCGGGGCTGGACGGGTTAATAGAAAGTAGAGTAGCCTAGGCCTATATTCATTATGATGCTCAGAATATAGCTTCAGATCAGAATAAAATAAAATTGTATTGTACATTTATATACTTTCAAAATTAACACTAGCTTATTTGACACTAATAAAATGAGTCAGTGATTAGGCCTAGGCTATATGTAATATTTAGCCTACATGCTTTGAGGCATTTTGATGGGATTAGGGTAACCTAATAAACTTAGTTTAGGTTAAAAAAACATTAATATAAATCAAATTAACTAACTAGGCCTAGCCTAACTGAAGTGAAGCGCCGCTATAGCCTATAGCCTATTTCGCAAGTGAGACCATGAAATCACGCACTAATAAAAATCGCACTAAATAGAAGTATCAATTCAAATGGAAATAAATAAGGCTATGGAAATTTGTTAACTTGGCCACGAATATTAGGCCTAGCCTAGGCTTATAGCCTAACCGCTTCATTTTATATATATTCGTTTATAAAAGGTAAGACTAATGTACTATTCACTTCAAATACACCATAAGCTTTTCAAATAGCCTATCTAATCATAAATAAAGACGACGCCTATCATGTGATGACGAACACGTGACGTATGATAAACAATAACAATACAATATAGGCTATTCTAATTAAAGGGTTTTCGCATATTTCATCTAATATTCGTTTTTATTGTAACTCAGCTCTCTACATCTCAGTACAGCTCTAACCTCCATTTAACGGACTCCGATTTAACGGATATCGGCAATAACGGTCAAAAAATGTAGGCCGGACAATGGACCTATCAAAGGACAAAGTTCGTTGCTCGAAAAAAAGTTGGAGCAAAGTCCGTTGCTCTATCTATATATCTCTAATGCACCTACCTAAATCCCTTATACATTAACATAACTATGTCTTATTTGGACTTTTTATAATCTTTGAATAATTTCTAATGTGATGGAATTGAAAAATATAATATCCTTCCAGCACATAGATAAATAATAAATAAGATAGTCAAAAAAATAGTTCAACCCTCCCCTCAGTCTAGGCGCCGAGCTTCCGAGACGGAAGATTTACGCTTGATAGATTTTTTGTTTTGTTTTTTTCCCTCGATATACACACTCTTTCTATCTATCTATCTCTCTAATTCATCTACCTAAATCCCTAATACATTAACATAACTATGTCTTATTTGGACTTTTTGTAATCTTTGAATAATTTCTAATGTGATGGAATTGAAAAATATAATTGAAATAACGGAGAAACAGTTATCCAAACATTCACCACCATCAAGCCGTTTTCCCTCTCATTCTACCACACCTCCTCATCACAGTGGAAGAATGGGAAACCATGGCCGAGTAGAGGAAAGAACCAGGAACGAAAGGACCCGCGGACACCACCAGGTGACGCAATGGAGACAGGGTTCCCCTCCACACCGCCAGGGGAGAAACCACTCATCTCCCTGTACCAACAATGATATATCCTACAGATCCGGAACACGAATTGCCACCATCAATATGACACGTCCTCCAACACCAGAAGGAAATTTAATCATCACCATCAACAATTCCAAGGTCCAGGAAAAGAACAGCAAGAAACGTAAAAGGCAAGACCCCCAACTCATCAAGGACACAACAGCCAGCCCAGACAAACGTGCTCGGGCTGTTACCAAAGAGAGGGACTGTCCTCCAACACCAGGAAAGGATATAATCGTCAACCAGGACAATGCCAAAGCACCAGAAAAAGAGAGAAGTGAGATAGACAGGCGACAACAAGAATGGCACCACCAACACCGTATCTACCCCCGCCCTTGTTACCCGCCCCCGCGTCCACTCTGGGACAAAAGAAACAAGAGGGTAGGGTCTAGGCAGTTCCCCCCCACTCCAAACCACAAGGAAGTAACCATCCCAAGTTACCAGTTGCTAGGTGCCATTTTGGCCCCTAATCCACCCACCGACCTGGCCAGGTAAAAAGGTGCAGATATACTCCCACCAATTTTATTTAAGTATCTCAATCTAGAGCTGTTCTTGACACCCCGGGTAAAAGGACAGATTCGAAAGTTGAGGACACAGTTGAAGAGTTGGTTCAGTTGATCGCAAGGCGTAGACACAATTACGAGACTGTAGTCACCCATTATACTAATTATTTTTAGTGGGTATCAACAAGCTGGTTTATTAGAGCCTTCTGGGTGAAGTAATCTAATATTCTCGGCCTACCTCAACCCCGGCGCTATTGTGGATATAAGCAGACAGTCAGGTGCTAACTAGCTTTATCCAGGATAGACCAAACCACAAGAAATTCATCAAAGTACTTATAAAGACCAGAGTAGACAGGAGTTCACTCCTGCGTTCGCTCGATGCTATTTTGTCACGGCTTGGGCTAGGCAATTTAGTTATTTAAGGTCCCAAACCAAAGTGCTCGAGTTACACTGTGGGAACCCAGTGGCGTCAGGACAACCCCACGGCCAGCGGATCTACCCCAGATTGGATTACTAATTCTACACCCATTGGATTAATTATTCTACACATCGAAAGTGAAGTTATTATACCGTAAAAGTTATAGAAGATCTAACTGTGAAAAGAAATTATACTTGGCGTGTTGTCAGAGAGAAAGTATATAAAGATCGAAAGTGAAAGTAATTAAAATATATCTACTGCGTATATGATAAAAGGTATTCTGGAAACATCGGATACTACGCACGTATAAAAGCGAGAGAAAGGAAGCTCTAGTGAAACTCAAAGAAATTAGGGAAGTACTGATAATAATTCTTCTAAAATTAATAACAAATAAATTCAAGTTAACTTATGCGTAAGCACCACAGTGATTTAACCTCAGGAAAATAATTACGTTTAGCTCCCAAATACAGAACCACTCTACGCAGGTAAATACCAATAGTTCACATATATAATTACTATATAACCTTTCTAGGCACAAGTGTAAATCCTCGATTGAAAGGAGTGCTATTCTTATCTCTGAAATAAATACAGGACAAGTGTAATCTTTCAGTTAGAAAGCGGTCCCTAATACTTACTTAGATACCACATAGAACAATCCAGTCTTGCGAGTCAGACGTAGGGGAGCCTCGTTCGTTCACTTTAATTGTTTTGTTCTTGACCATTATTGTTCTAGCTTTTACGTATGCGATATTCTTGTGCAAATAAACGGAATATGAATACACGTCTTGTGATAATTATCCTCTATTGTCTTTCTGTGTCTGTGGTAAAACAACATAACTTCTCCAGTTAGGAAGAGCCCACTTGATCGAAACCAATTAAACCCCAGGAAAAAACCTGGCATAACAATAATATCCTTCCAGCACATAGATAAATAATAAATGAGATAGTCAACACAATATGTCAACCCTCCCCTCCGTCTAGGCGCCGAGCTTCCCAGACGGGAGATTTACGTTTGATAGATATTTTTTTTTTTTTTTCCCACGGTATACACAAAATGATGGGGAAATATTATAACATGTTTTTAATTGACATTTGTGTCGTTTTTGCTGATTATGAGTTGGTGGAAAATAAAATCTTTAATTCTAATCATATCGGAAATGATTCACAGATTATATAGAGACCAAATAATATACACTTTTAAGTGTGTTCAATAGTTTTGCATTATCAATAGGGTGTAGCACAAGGGATTACCAGGATTTATTTCAGGTACAGTAAAAAAAAGGATGCATAACAATTAAATGTCACGATCCGGACACCTGTACTCAACACCGGATTTTTCTCAAGGAATTTCCGGATTACATCCGGACTGGACAGTATTTAGCAGGAACGGACAGGTGCTTGCACGCATTTGTCCGTTAAATGGAGGGTCGAGTGTATTAATGATATTTTGACAATATCCATATCCAAAAATAAATAATCTAGACTATTGATAATTAACCCTCTCACCACGGAAGACCTCTTGAACGCCCATAAAAAAGCATATAACAGGTACCCGGAAGGCCTCTTGAACGCCCAGTGGTTGAAAGCCTGTGAGCTTCGTGTGCGAGGCGTCGGTCCGACGCATGTAAACAACAGCCGGCTGGACCGACGCCCCGTATCTCCGGCCACAAGAAGGAGAGCGTCGCTTGTTCGTGTGTGCCTGTATGTTGTTGTTAAGTATCGAAAAGTGGTGTAAAGTGGCTGTTTTGGCCATAAAGTTATCTCCAATGAAATCATCATCACAGCTCAACCAGTTGACTTAGAGAGCTCTACTTAATGCCATTCTACAGGTAAATAACACAGCTACGCTTGGGGATGCGCGGGAATGCGGGAAGCAGTCTGATTAACGAATATACGGTAGCCTAGCCTAGACGTTTTTCGGCCAAAACACCCGGGTTTCGAGGAATATATATATAATACATAGCCGGGGCTGGAGGGTTAAAATACTGTATATTAGCTCAGGAGTGGATTCGATTATGATTTGTGAGAGTTACGCAGTCGATCGATCGTCTCTCTCAGGTCTTCAAATATTTGTGTTTACATTTAAGTAATGTTTATTAAGTAATCTGTATTATCATGTCTTCCTTAGCATTTACACATCAAATCACATACGAAAAATCACGAAATATAGAAGGTGCACTATATTCCCGCATAACAAAAAAGTAATTGGCTTGGTTTTTGGCGGGCGCTGGAAGTGTAGGGGCCGCGGGTCTGTGTTTAGCACAGGTGGTGGGAACCAAATTTTGCGGCAACATGGAGGGACTTTCCAGAGCTACAAACCCGCAAATAGGCAGCCATTTTGGTGCCAACGCTAATGCGCCACCAAAATTACACTTCCGCCATGGCGAAATTGGCTATTTGCGAAAGTGTTGGCGAAAGTGCCCAGCTCTGGTTTTATGCCAGGACGGGGTAAAACCGATGCTATCTTCATAGTCAGGCAGATACAGGAAAGATACTTACTAAAAGGCAAGGATCTTTACTTTGTGTTTGTAGACCTGGAGAAGGCCTTTGATAGGGTGCCTAGAGATGTTGTGGAGTGGGCTATGAGGAAACTTGGTGTGGAAGAGTGGCTGGTGCGTGTGATAATGAAGATGTATGAGGATTCGCGAAGTGCGGTGAGGGTGAAGGGTGTACTGAGTGATAAGTTCGCAGTCCGTGTTGGAGTCCATCAGGGTTCAGTGTTAAGCCCCCTCCTCTTTATTATGGTCTTGGAGGCACTGTCTAGAGTTTTTAGAGGCGGACTCCCGTTGGAACTGTTTTATGCAGACGATTTAGTCCTAATAGCTGACAGTGTGCAAGATGCTGAGGCCAAATTCAGAGAGTGGAGAGAGGGCATGGCGAGCAAGGGTTTAAGAGTCAATATTAACAAAACCAAGGTTATGCATTGTAGATTGAGACGAGGCAATGTGGAAAAGAGCGGTGCATACCCATGTGCAGTGTGTGGAAAGGGAGTGGGCGCTAAATCAATTCAATGTAGCATCTGTCGATGTTGGGTACACCATGGGAGTAAGAACTGTAGTAGAATAAAGAGACCCCTGCTGAAGGATAAGTCAGAAATAGATAAATTTGAGTGCGTAGTGTGCAAAGACGAGCTTGTGTTAAGTGATGATCCTGTGGCTGTGAATAATGGAAATGAGTCTTTGGAGCTGGTGAACAAGTTTTGTTACCTAGGAGACACCATCTCTGCCGGTGGTGGGGCCGAGGCTGCCACTGTTGCTAGAATTAGGTGTGGCTGGGGGAAGTTCAGAGAACTGATGCCAATCCTGACCATGAAAAGAATGCCTCTCCCCCTGAAGGGAAAGGTGTATGCCTCATGTGTTAGAAGTGCAATGACGTATGCCTCAGAAACATGGGCCGTTAAAGTAGAGGATGTCAACAGAATGGAGCGTAATGAGATGAGAATGGTGAGATGGATGTGTGGGGCCAGGCTACAGGATAGAATAACAAATGTTGAGCTGAGGAGATGTTTAGATATAAAGAGTATTAGCGAGGTGGTACGTACAAGTAGACTGGGATGGTATGGACATGTGGAGAGAATGGATGAACAAAATTGGGTGAAAAAATGCAGGTCTGTGATTGTGGAGGGAGCTGCACCAAGGGGTGGACCGAGGAAGACCTGGGATCGGACTATACGTGCCGATCTCAAATCCAAGAACTTGACAAGTGAAGCAGCCCTTAACAGGGTTGCCTGGAACGCCACCATTAGGACAAGAGACTGAAACTGCGCTTGTGTGTGGAACAGTCCGTCTTAAAATTTTATGTATGTACAGTATGTACTTGTCAAGTTTTTGGATTCGAGATCGGCATGTATAGCCCGATCCCAGGTCTTTCTCGGTCCACCCCTTGGTGCAGCTCCCTCCACAATCACAGACCTGCATCTTTTCACCCAATTTTGTTCATCCATTTTTGTATGTACTAGTGATGGGAATTCCAGCTCTTTCGGCTCCGTTCACTCAAGGGAGCCGGCTCCCAAATGGCTCTTCATTTAGTATCACATTGTTTGTATATATAATGAGCCCAAAATTTGCAATATTGCACCATATGTTAAAAAAATGGTTGTAGTCACAATATATATGAATTCCACAAACATATTTATTTCTGTAAACATCATAAATCATTCTCAATGCCAATTAGATTATGTATATTAAGCATTTACAGTTGGTGAAATTAAATTACCTTTACACATACATATTTTCCATTTGCAGTGTGATTGTAAATAACAAATATAAACTCCAGTAGCTTAATATGTAAAACAAAATAGAATAAATCTTAGCTATATCTCTATTTCTTATTACCAGAATTGCGTTATTATTAATAAAACACACAGTAAACGGCTCTCAAATGAGAGCCAAATGGCTCTCATATGAGAGCCGGCTCCCATCGTTCACTTAAAAGATCCGGCTCTATGAGCCGGATCGTTCACGAACGACACATCACTAGTATGTACTGTATGTAATGTACCTGTATGTATGTGTGTAGATATAATGAATCAAGCCTATACATGTTTCAGGGAAGGAACGGCAGCGGGAAGAGTGCTGTGCTGACGGCTGTGGTGGTGGGACTGGGAGGGGCCAGCCGACTCACCAACAGGGGCAACAGTCTGAAAGGTGGGTCACTCTTATTAACAAAATAATTAACCCCTTCAGCACTATGACGTTATCTTCATCTTATTCTGGGTACCATTAGACAATTATTTTTTAGCTTATAATCTACCTTTAGGAGTAGGACTCAAATGGGTAAATACGATCTCAATAAACCTTCTGACCTGAATTTCTGAATACAGGTCTCTCACTATCCGATGCCCCGATATACGATATTACTGTATTATAGGTTTTTAGGTGTTTGGGTTTTGGTTGGTTAGAGAACGCATCCCCATTTACCCCATTAATTTTAAGGTTTGCTATATGATTTTTCTATTTATGATCGGGTTTTCAGGAACGTAACCCAATCGGAAATCGAGGGAGACCTGTAACATAGGTCACTCTTATCTCATTACAGTAGGCTCACACATCTCGATCAACCTCATCTCGATATTTCTCATCTCTATGCCACCTTCAAGCTCTCCCCAATCACAAATATCGATGCTAGATGCTTATATACTAATTATAAGCAGAGTAATCTTGACCAAAGCGATTTGTGAACCTTACAGTCATTGTGTTTTGTTTACCTGTATACTAATGTACCGGTAGCGGCTAGTATCGATCGTTTTCGAGCGGTAGTCTAACCTGACTCTCATCTCTTCCGCTTTCATTTACGTAGTAATATAAATTACTTTACCATGTTTTAATATACATTAATATTTGTATGAGGAAAATCTAATATATAATAATAGTAAAGACAAAAGAAAACTTGATAAAACTTTATACTGGTCATGGAAAATGTATTGAAGTCGGTAGATTTGCGGCCATTTTAGCAACTTGTAGCCTCACGATACAACACATGTTTATCACCAGTCGACTTTTGTTTTTGTTCAAGTGAAGATTCTTTGTTTTATTGATCAATTATAATCAATTTTGTAGTTGTAGCTGAAGGGTTAGGGAGTCATAAGATACACATATTGATCCAGATTGAACAAAAAGGGGGTTAAGGGGACCGACCGGTTAATTTAGGCTTAAAAAACTCGAAATCCTGAAAATACCAATAGGTGTTTATTCAACAAGAGTCAACATCCCGTCATAAGCCAGTGAAATGTTATTAGTGAAAACCCATTGGAAATAGTATTTTTTTATGTTTTCCAAACTTTTCCTGTTAGTGAGTGCTGTACTGTATTTTATATATTATTTTGTAATAGTATAGATATCTTATCAATATTTGTATTTTTTACTATTGTTAATGTCTTGTCATGTTGCAAATTTGATTTTAAATAATATTTTGACATTTAACATGTAGTTTCTTTATTCATGCAGAGTTTAGTAAAATTTGCCAGAACGTCCCGGACTTCCCAAACTTGACTACTTCCTTTAACGTGACGATAGTGCGTTGTTATATGTGCGATTGGTTTGCTTGGGAAACAGATTAACTTGCTCATGTAGTGATGTACACCCTATGTGGTGGATTGTGTTCTTTTATTTAATAATTTTCATTTTAGTAAACGTTGTTTCCACATAGCGATTTTGATAATTTAATTTGACTTTATATTGTCCTTGTCCCAATTTTGGTTTGTTTAGTTTGCAAGTTTTACATTTTAATTCTAAAAATGTTATATAGCAAACTTTGCTTGGGGAACAACAACAACAACAACAACAACTACTGGTCGTACGAGGAGCATACCTATATAAATCGAAAGAGCGTAAGCTACTCTACAACCTCCCATACGCTTTATCTTCTACTTTGCCATGTTCCTGCATAAAATATTATAAATCTAAAAAACAAAAGTAAAAATGTTCACCTAATGACCTTAGACTTTCACCTGTTTTTCTCAGCACCTATATTGCCGCATTATCGGATGTTATTCTACAGTTATTATTGGACCTATAGGAATGGTGTATATACCATTGGAAAGGAAATTAAAAACACTAAAAGGCCTATAAACCAAATTTACTCTAATAATTTAAAAATTTTCACAATATGTCGTCAAAGTTGTTGTTGTTGTTGCTGTTCCTCAGGCTGTCTGGCCGAACAGCCCCAAGGCCCCGAGCAAGGCCAAGGCCATAACCGAGCGCCCCCACAGAACCCTCCCTGCCGACCACAATAAAGCCTGGGTGACCGAAGCCACTCCATGGCGGGGAGCTGAGGAGGGTGCGGAAACGCCCGGGAAACCAAAGCCCCACCCAGGGCCCTGTGCCCCTCAGCAATTATGAAGAGAAAGTTGAGGGGCAAAGGAAAGATGTGACGCTTTGGCTTCCAATCTTGGTAGATTAGGAGGTCAATCCACGCAAGAGACGCCATCACTTGAGATCTATAAAATATATAAGTAAAAGGAACAGTCAGAGTAAGCTATGGGTATGGCAGAGATCGCTCAGTTCTCACTCTGATAGACCAGCCCATCACCACATGACTAGAACCCAATCCTCTCAGCATCAGCTAGGAAAGGCCCTAGAAAGCCGCCTTTGGCGGGTGGATAGCTCCCCTATTTCAACCCTTTTCGTGGTTGGGCACCCACCCTGTCGTCAAATCATTGTAATTTTCTATAAATATATTCGCCTGAATCCCTAATCACCTAAATCGAACAAATACACAAAATATATAAAATGTGTTTTATAGGAACTATAGATACACCTTTTGTGAGTTGTTTGATCACATAAAACATGTGCTATGGGGATTTCTGTAGGAGTTTATCATTTTCTGCAGTACTATGATTTTCATTTTTTTTTTACCTAAATTGCAAGAAAAAAGCAAAAATAAAAAAAAATACATTTTTTTTTGATCTAGTTTTATGGTCATATACATATGGTCATATTTTATGGTCATATGCCAAATTTCATTTAAATTGATAGTAAGACCTGGAAGTTTGTAATTAACCGGTAGGTCCCCTTAATACAGCTGGTAGGCGATCGTAAGTACAAGTTACGGGGTCAAAAGTGGTGATTGTCAGATTTGATGTGGGTTACTTGCCGACTCGCTGGTCCCTATTGTATTTTTCCCCATAAGAAGTTAACTTCGAATCTCTATTGCTTTTTTCGGTCCCAATACCCATCGAGATTTTCCGACCATTGATTGGCAGCACCAAATAGGCGACTCCGATTCAGTAGAGTTTATTGAGGTAGTACAAGATAGTTTTTTATTTCAATTCATAGATACGCCGACTAGAGGTATTAATATTCTTGATTTAGTTTTCAGTAACAATGAACATATGATAAATGATGTAGAGATTGGTGACCACCTAGGAAATAGCGATCATAAATCTATTTATTTTAATATACAATGGACAGGGAATGCTAAGGAGAATACGACACTTATCCCAGATTTCAGAAAAGCCGATTATGGTGGGCTAAGAAGAGACTTAAGGGTGGACCCTATTGTTAAGCAATTAAGTCAGGATATGCCAGAGTTAAACTTGCCACCTACATATAACCAGTTTATTGCTTCGCTCCACAATGCTCAAAATAAATATATCCCTAAAAGAAGATTTAGATCGACGCAGAACCAACCAAAATGGATGACTAATAAGCTAATAGATATTATAGGAAAAAAGAAAGGAATATATAGAAAAATAAAGAAAGGCGAAAATCATCTACATATATACTATCAGACTCTATCAAGACAGGTCAAAAAGGAAATCAGGAAAGCAAAAAGAAATTATGAAATAAGGATAGCCAGTGACTCAAAAAATAACCCTAAAGCTTTTTACCAACTATATAAATCTAAAGTTAGAGATGTAATAGGCCCCCTAAAAACTTCAATAGGAGAAATAACAGAAAATGATTTAGAAATGTGCAGTACATTAAATAGTCAGTTTTTTCCGTTTTCACTAATGAAAATTTGGCACAGATTCCAGAAGTCAATATGGTATATAGTGATAGTATAGAAAATATGTTAAGTACAGTTAGTATAAGTAGAAATGATGTGCTTAAGGAAATTGACAGACTGAAACCTCAAAAATCGCCTGGTCCTGACGAGGTATATGCTAGAGTATTAAAAGAATGCAGAGATGAGTTAAGTAGTCCATTAGCATTTTTATTTAACAAGTCATTAGAAACAGGTTTAGTTCCAGAAGCTTGGAAGCTTGCAAATGTAATTCCGATCTTCAAAAAAGGTGATAAATCGATAGCATCCAATTACCGTCCCATTAGTCTCACATCTTACTAACCGTCCTGGTGGTGTAATGGTTAAGGTGGCAAAAATATGTGTGTGATAACCCGGGTTCGAATCCCGGTGGATCATATATACTTTAATTAATTTCATTGGGGGTGTGGTGGTGAGATTAATAACAATAATATTACATCTATGCTTACAGGTACCTACCCGATAGCACTATCGTTAGTGAGTGCTGTACTGTATTTTATATATTATTTTGTAATAGTATAGATATCTTATCAATATTTGTATTTTGTACTATTGTTAATGTCTTGTCATGTTGCAAATTTGATTTTAAATAATATTTTGACATTTAACATGTAGTTTCTTTATTCATGCAGAGTTTAGTAAAATTTGCCAGAACGTCCCGGACTTCCCAAACTTGACTACTTCCTTTAACGTGACGATAGTGCGTTGTTATATGTGCGATTAGTTTGCTTGGGAAACAGATTAACTTGCTCATGTAGTAATGTACACCCTATGTGGTGGATTGTGTTCTTTTATTTAATAATTTTCATTTTAGTAAGCGTTGTTTCCACATAGCGATTTTGATAATTTAATTTGACTATATTGTCCTTGTCCCAATTTTGGTTTGTTTAGTTTGCAAGTTTTACATTTTAATTAATCAATCATAGGAAAGTTGCTAGAGTCTATTATTGCTAGGAAAATTAGAAGCCACTTAGAAATATTTAACTTAATAAATTCTTCTCAGCATGGATTCACTCAGGGACGTTCTTGCCTTACTAATTTGCTTAGCTTTTTCTCAGAGGTATATGAAGCAGTAGATAGTGACAAGTCATATGATATTATTTATTTAGATTTCAGTAAAGCTTTCGACAGAGTCCCGCATGAGAGATTGATGAGAAAGGTTGAGGCACATGGAATAGGAGGATCGTTGTTGGGATGGATTAGGTCATGGCTAATTGGTAGGAAACAGAGAGTCAGCATAAATGGTACTAAGTCAGAGTGGGGAGCAGTCAAAAGTGGTGTCCCTCAGGGATCGGTATTAGGTCCCCTGTTGTTTCTTATATACATAAATGACCTAGATTTAGGTATAACTAGTAGGATAAGTAAATTCGCAGACGATACTAAAATGGGGAGATCAATTGATTCAGATAGTGATATAGAGTGCCTCCAAAGGGATCTAGATACCTTACATGAATGGTCAGTAAATTGGCAGATGAAGTTTAACAATGACAAATGCAAGGTATTAAAGATAGGGAAGATGCAAACAAATGTTAAATATAAACTAGCTAATTTAGAATTAGAAAATTCAGACTGCGAGAAAGATCTAGGTGTGTTTGTTAGCAATGATTTGAAGCCTAGAAAACAGTGTATAAGCGTTCGTAATAAGGCAAACAGGATTCTCGGGTTCATCTCTAGGAGTGTGAGTAACAGAACTGCTGATGTTATCTTAAAACTTTACTTGTCATTAGTGAGACCCCATATGGATTATGCTGTCCAATTTTGGTGTCCTTATTACAGAATGGACATAGATTCATTGGAGAGAGTACAGCGTAGAATGACAAAAATGATCCATAATATTAGAAATTTTCCGTATGAAGAAAGGTTGAAGAAATTAGGTTTACATTCGTTAGAGAGACGCAGAGTTAGAGGGGATATGATAGAGGTGTTCAAGTGGGTTAGTGGGATTAACAAAGGGGACATGACAAATGTACTAAAGCTCAGTGATAGCGAAAGAACTCGTACCAATGGTTTCAAATTAGATAAATTTCGTTTCAGAAAAGATATAGGCAAATATTGGTTTGGTAACAGAGTTGTAGATGGGTGGAATGGACTACCAAATGCTATAGTGGGATCTAAAACTGTAGGGAGCTTTAAGATAAAATTGGATAAGCATATGGACGAGAAGGGTTGGGTGTGAAGGGGGATCAGCCGGGTTGGGCCAATCAACGCTCTGCAGACCCCCATAATCCTGCGTTAATCTCTAACCGTTTTGGTAAGATGATCCTCAGGGTATTAGTGTTGAGCCTATAATTGGGCTTTGTAATTGAATTGGGGTTGTGTGGGACAGGGATTTGCCTTGCTTAGGCCAATTGGCTTTCTGCAGACTCCCATTTTCTTATGTTCTTATGTTCTTATGAGATACGTGATCCCACTGTATATTGTTTTGCTAAATCCTCAATGCGTTATACTGTATCCACATAGTTGTTGTTCCCCAGGCTGTCTGACCGTACAGCCCTAAGGTCCCGAGCAAGGCCAAGGCCATAACCGAGTGCCCTCACAGAACCTTCCCTGCTTTACCACTAAAAATGCCCAGGTGAGGAGCTGAGGCGGGTGTGGAAATAACCGGGGCACCAATGGCTATGAAGGGCAAGTTGAGGGGCAAAGGAAAAATGTGCCGCTTTGGCTCCCAGTCTAGGTTGGCAGTAGAGAGGTCAATCCATGGAAGAGACACCGCCAATTGAGATCTAGAAAATATGTAAGTAAAAGGAACAGTCAGAGTAAGCTATGGATATGGCAGAGAATGCTCAGCTCTCACTCTGATTGAACGGCCCATCACCACATGACTAGTACCCAATCCTCTCCGCATCAGCTTGGAAAGGCCCTTGATTCGCCTTTGGCGGGGGGATGGGTCCCCTATTTCAACCCCTTTCAGGGTTGGGCACCACATTGTGATTTTGATAAGTTGTGTTCTTGTTGTTGTTCCCCAAGCTGCCTGACCGAACAACCCCAAGTCCCCGAGCAAGGCCAAGGCCATAACCGAGCGCCCCCACAGAACCCTCCCTGCCGACCACAATAAAGCCTGGGTGACCGAAGCCACTCCATGGCGGGGAGCTGAGGAGGGTGCGGAAACGCCCGGGAAACCAAAGCCCCACCCAGGGCCCTGTGCCCCTCAGCAATTATGAAGAGAAAGTTGAGGGGCAAAGGAAAATTGTGACGCTTTGGCTTCCAATCTTGGTAGATTGGGAGGTCAATCCACGGAAGAGACGCCGTCACTTGAGATCTAGAAAATATATAAGTAAAAGGAACAGTCAGAGTAAGCTATGTATGGCAGAGATCGCTCAGTTCTCACTCTGATAGACCAGCCCATCACCGCATGACTAGAACCCAATCCTCTCAGCATCAGCTAGGAAAGGCCCTAGAAAGCTGCCTTTGGCGGGGGGATAGCTCCCCTATTTCAACCCCTTTCGGGGTTGGGCACCGCTGTTGTTTTGTCGTTATATTGTGCAGTTCCTGTTTTGGCTTGTTAGTTTTTCAAGTTTTTACATGGGATGGGACTCGTTAGCTTTGGTCGGCAACTCATCTAGGGGAGACAACCTTATAAAAATCCGGGTGGATGGGACTCGTCAGCCTTGGTCAGTAACCTGTCTAGGGGAGTAAACCTGATACAAATCCGTACTGCTTACCTTAGGGTAAGGCAGGTTAGTGGATGGACTAGCCGAACACCACTGTAGAAAAATAATGCTGAAAAGATACATAGAGGGCCTCGGAGTCGGACGGACCCTAAATTGAGTGGTCTATCCTGTAACTCTTACTATCAACTTTTGCAATATTCACGGCTTTTCCTCTAATTTTCACTCTATCGAACACCATCTCTCCTCCTCCAAACCTGATCTTTTCCTCACCGAAACTTCGGTGTCTGAAGCAACTGCCAGCAGCCCCTTCTCTGTATCCTCCTACTTTCTCTATCCTAGTTTCAAAGCCAGAGGTGGATGTTGTGCATACGTGCACAACAAACTCACTTGTTCTCGTGTTCCCGATTTCGACTCCTCTGAATTCTCAACTTTATGGCTCAAACTATCCTGTCATTCTCATACTAAATATTTCTGTGCTGTCTATCTTTCCCCTAACTCTTCCGACTTTCTCAAATTCTTCGACTATCTAAACTCTAAAGTGGAACACATTCTATCTATCTCCCCCTTCTCTGAAATCTCCATCTTAGGAGATTTCAACGTTCACCACCACCAATGGCTCTCCTCTCACTCTACTGACCAAGCTGGTGAACAAGCCTACGTCTTTTCTATCATAAATGACCTAGAGCAGCTGGTCCAGCAACCCACCCGTATCCCGGATCGCTTCGGAGATCGGCCCAACATTCTTGACTTATTTCTGACTTCTAACCCTTCTTCTTATACTGTCAATCTTTTCTCTCCTTTGGGCTCCTCCGACCATAAACTTATTTCTGTCACCTGTCCTATCTCTTCAGTACGGCCATCTGATCCTCCCAGCCGGCGGTGCTTGTGGCACTTTGGCGCTGCCGACTGGGAGGCTCTCCGGCAGTACTTCTTTGATTTCCCATGGAATGACTTCTGCTTCCGTGGCCGAGGACCCTCGGAGAGTGCTGAATGCATTTCCGAGGTAATCCTCTCGGGCATGGAAGCGTACATTCCATTATCTTTCTCTCAGTCTAATGCAAAAAAATCTTGGTTTACTCACGCTTGTTCTACTGCTGTCCACAATAAGGAGGAAGCATTCAAACAGTACCGACTCCTTAAAACTCAAGAATCTCATTCTTCCTATGTTTCTGCCTGGAATCAAGCCAAATCTGTTCTTCGACTTGCCAAGCACTCTTTCATCAATAATAAATGCGCTGAACTATCCAACTCTAGCTCTTCCCAAGCTTTCTGGCATCTAGCCAAAAACCTCTCCAACAACTTTTCTTCCTCGTCTTTCCCTCCCCTTTCCACTCTGATGGCACAACCATCACTTGTTCCTCTGACAAAGCTGAACTCTTTGCTCAAACTTTTGCCAGAAACTCTACCTTGGATGATTCCGGTGCTATTCCTCCCTCTCCACCCCCCTCTCTCCTACTTATGCCTAATATCCTAATCTCTTCTAAAGATGTACTTTCTACCCTCTCTGGGCTTAATACTAAGAAGGCGTACGGTCCAGACGGTATTCCTCCTGTTGTACTTAACCCGTTGAGCCCCGGCTAGTTATAATATTTTGTTCACCCCAGTCCCAAGCCATTTTCACTTATTTTTTTTGTTTGCTAAAATGGAAGACAAGGATGAGAAATGAAAAAAAAACAAAAAAAAATCACCTCTGACATTTTTTTTTTGGGGGGGGGGGGAGCTTCAAAAAAATTTGTTGAGCCAAAATGGAAGAGAATGGTGAGAAATGAACACACAAATAAAAAAAAACTCATTTCGGTCATTTGGGGGGCGGGGGGGGGGGGGTTCAATAGTTCGTCTCCCCCGCATGACCACCCGCCCGGGAGCACTAGGGTAAAAACTGAGTATGGCATTGTACGGCATACATCCTAAGGAGTATCTCACATAAATCTCAAGCCTCTAGCTCCCATACGACCGGAGTAATGAAGGTTCAAAGTGGCGGTAAACTAGGGGTGTAAACTATCCCCACTAAGCCCACCACCACCAGCCGCGCGGCTGTCTCGGCCCGCTCACACCTACTGGCCCGGCTCCCCCACACACTACGGTACCTCCCCCTCCTATTCTCCCGCCATTTCCTACCTTACGAGCCACGTAAGTGTTTTTTATATGTCGGACGCACGTGATGCGTCGCTGGGAGTTGGTGATCAAAGACTGCCGACGCAACACGTGCGACGCTGGGTCTCAACGGGTTAATAACTGTGCTTCCGTGCTGACCCCCTGCCTAGGCAAACTCTTTCGTCTCTGTCTCTCCTCTAACGTCTTTCTTTCTTGCTGGAAGTTTGCTCTCATTCAACCTGTCCCAAAGAAGGGTGACTGCTCTCAACCCTCCAACTATCGTCCAATTGCTCTCATCTCTTGTATCACTAAAGTTTTTGAAACTATTCTTGCTTCCAAATTTCATAAGCATTTCTCTTCTCATAATCTGCTCTCAGATCGCCGGTATGGCTTCCTTAACCTATAAACGGCGAGCAGGGGGTATTGAACTCGATGCCCATGGGCGAGCATATAGGCTCCATTCAGGCCTATAATCGTCATTTTACGATAAATATCGTTAGGCTATTACTTATTCATATGAGCCTATTTTACCTTCACTATGATGATAGTAACCTGTAACAACAATAAAACAAGTGAAAATATAATTTTTCTGGTCAAAATTGCGAATAAACATGGACCAGCCCATTCATGAATTATGGAGAAAATTGAGGCAACCCCTCCCTCCACGAGGCCTCAAGCCACACTGAGCCTACTCATACACACTCTCGGTTATGTAACACACCTGCTAGGCACGTAAGCACATTCCTCCACACAGTTTGCTAATGTTAGCACAAAAATATACCAACGAATTAGGGAATAACAGGGAAAATAGGTGATAATTGAAGGGGGAGGGGAAAGGGAGGAAGGAGGGGATGTGGAAGAGTGATATGAGGTACAGTATAGGGATTTTTTTTTTTTTTTTTTAGTGCTACTGGGGCCATTTAAATGTTTTTTTTTAGGCCTCCCTCTTAAGAGCTTTGCCGCCCTCGCCCAGTAAAACTTTTTATGAGCTTTCTCGCCATTGCCGGGCTAAGGGTCGCTCTACTGGTGATCTTCTTTCATATCTTACTAACTCTTGGTCATACAACTTTCGGGACTTCGGTGAGACTTTTTCTGTTGCACTAGACATCGAAAGCCTTCGATAGAGTCTGGCACAAGTCTTTAATTTCCAAACTGCCCTCCTTCGGTTTCTGTCCCTCCATCTGTTCCTTTGTCTCTAATTTCCTTTCCGGCCATTCCATAGCTGCGGTTGTGGACGGCCATCGCTCAATTCCTCATCCTATCAACTCCGCTGTTCCTCAGGGTTCTGTCCTATCTCCCATTCTCTTTCTAATTTTCATAAATGATCTTCTCGACTTTACATCTAGTCCCATCCATTCATATGCAGACGACTCTTACTTTACACCACTCAATTAGTTTTCTAGAACGCCCCAGCCAGCAGTCCCTCAAAAGTAAACGTAATGAAGCCATAAAATGCTTATCTTCTGGTCTAGCTACTATTTCCAATTGGGGTAGAGAAAACCTTGTTACATTTAATGCTTCCAAAACTCAATTTATCCATCTTACTACCCATCAGGAACAGTAAGATCCTATGTAGCGGGAGTAACTGCATTTTATTTGCCCATTTACCTAAGGATCTTTATTTATATCCTCATATCTCGGTTATTTTCTTCGCTTACCTCAACGATACTAATCCCGATAGGTGGGGAGGGTATGAAATATATCAGGGAAAGAGAGGGGTTGAAACACGGCGATTAACTAGAATATAGCCATGTTGATTAACAAAGCCAAGACGTTTTGTATCCTTGCTTGTGATTGGTTGTTGACTATCGTGACGTCATCAGCCAAGGCAGGCCTCAGCGATGACGTCATTCCAGCCCTCGGCCAACATGGCGTCATTACACCCGCTTATTTTAAAACCCGCTTAATCTTACACCTGGTTAATTTTACATCAGCGGTGTACATGTTTCACACAACGTGTATAGTAATGTCATTAGTGCACTGTCATTAACGTGTTGATATTCAAATCGTTTCTATTTATCAATACTAAGGGTAATTATAGGGAATAGGCTCGCACCCTTATTTTTCATGTTTTTTCCTCCATATTTTGAGAAATGAGTGTTTTCATGGTCTTAGTTATAATTTGAATGTGGGATACACGATGGGTTGAGGGGGGGCTTTGCGCCCTCTCCTCCCCCCCCCCCCATGAATTATTGAAATCGTCATCTATGTTGCCAGCAGGGGATAAATATCGATTATACTGCATAAAGAAGGCGTTTGTAAACAGTGAGGATGTCCGAAAGAGCTCTGAGATTGATTAGAATGGGCGTTTTTTGCGGTCAATATTAAGGAGACGGACCACAGCTTACGGAAGCGAAGCATGGACGTTGGTTGAGAGACTCAGACCAAGAGTGAGAGCAGTGGAAATTAATTACTTAACCCGGGAGCTGCGGGGAGACTCTTAAGAGTTCCCCCGGCGCACTGCGGGAAGACTCTTAAGAGTCAGAGAAAATAAAAATCAACTTTTGACATCGAAAAAAAAATATTTTTTTATATTTTTTTTTTTTTATTTTTTTATTTTTTTTTGGCCCCTGGGCCATGCAAAATCTCAGTCCTCTACCTCCCCTCCTTCCCCACTTTCCTCCTCTCCTTCAGTTTATCACCTATTTTCCCTGTTATTCCCTTATTCTGAGGTATATTTTCGTGCTAACATTAGAAATCCGATTGGAGGGTGTGGTCATCACTGATAGCAAGCGAGTGCAAGAGAGAGAGAGAGAGTATCGATCGACTGTGTCTCAGTGGCCTTGGGGGAAATTGGCGGGAAAGCAGATTGCCTCACCCATACATTATACAACTCGCGGGCTATATCTCCGATTTTGACCATCCAAACGCTGTTTTCACTCGTTTTAAATTGTTGTTTCAGGTTAATACCTTTATAATCAACCCATAATAGGCGCATATGGATAAATATTAATGCTATTAATGGCACAATGAATATTTTAGTGACGGAAACACCTCAAATACGTCAGCACAGGGGGACGTTTCCAATTACCCCCATGCGCACTTCAGAGGTTAAGGAGTGCGTGCGGAGTTACATGGAGGGATAGACAGACTAATGAGGAAGTAAGAAGGAGTGTGGTTGTGTGGAGGTAGATGTGCTGGAAAGTGTGAAAAGGAACAACTTGAGATGGTTCGACCATATGGAACGTATGGAAAGCGAGAGAATGACTAAGAGGGTGTACGAGAGCGAGGCGGAGGGACAGAGAGGGAGAGGTAGACCGAATGAGAGGTGGAAGGATGGAGTGAGGAAGTACATGAGAGAAGGCAGTGCTGGTTGGGGGGAGGGGCGTCGACTGACGGGGGACAGAGGTGCATGGGGGCGGTTCGTTCGTGGCCACCCCTTCGGGGATCACGGCGTCAGGCAATAGATAGATAGATAGATAGACCACAGCTATTTTCAAGGATTTTTTTTTTTTTTGTGAATTTGTTATTTATATGATTTATAAGCTTTCTATAATAAAATGTGTTCGTTGAAATTACTATTTACCCATTATCCAAGAATCTAAAAACACGGCCCCCGATATTGGGAAGGGCTATGAAAAATAGGAAAATTGTGGGGTAAAAACTACGAATCTTGTTTCTGAGACCTAGTATATTAACCTAACCAAACAACCCAACCTAACCTAACCTAACCTAACCTAACCTAGACCTAGTACGTGGGATACAAAACTAGCCCTTGCATGCCAGCTACTGCGGGTCCATAGTACTCAGTACGTGGGATGCAAAACTAGCCCTTGCATGCCAGCTACTGCGGGTTCATAGTACCCAGTACGTGGGATACAAACCTAGCCCTTGCATGCCAGCTACTGCGGGTTCATAGTACTCAGTACGTGGGATACAAAACTAGCCCTTGCATGCCAGCTACTGCGCCACACTCACCCGACGGCATTAACCTAACCAATCAAGCCAACCTAACCTACCCTAGTGTTCGTAGTGGGGGCTGCGCCCCCACACCCCCGCTGTTAGCAACTACAAATCAGACTAACCTCGGAGGATTCATGGTCAGCAAATACAAACTAGACTAACCTCGGAGGATTCATAGTCGGCAAATACAAATAATACTAACCTCGGAGGATTCATGGTCAGCAAGTACAAACTAGACTAAACTCCGAGGATTCATGGTCAGCAAATAGGCCTACAAATTAGACTAACCTCGGAGGATTCATGGTCAGCAAATAGGCCTAGGGCCTACATATTAGACTAACCTCGGAGGTAAAAAATACTGCGAGTTTAGTCAATATAAATCAGAGTAACCTCGGTCATTCAATTACTGTTTGAATATTAATATGAGAATTACAGTGCATTAATTATGTCATAATACTGTACTAGTATATACAAATCCACAAATGGAAACCACCTCCTAAATACCGGTACAGTAGATCTGTTCCATAAAATTATATTAAGTGGGCTAAGAGTTGATCAACATGGCTAAATTGCAGATAATGTTTCAACATAACTTTTTCTTTGATATAATTCATGCCTTCTGCTCCTAGGCTATATGGGTTATTATTGACGAGGTAAGTGAAGGAAATAAGTCTGTATTGACGATATACATTAAAGATTCCGTGATAAACGTAGCCTAGGCTTGGACCCAAATAACGACGGTATAAAACACTTACCCTTGGTATATTAAAATGTAAAACTTGCAAACTAAACAAACCAAAATTGGGACAAGGACAATATAAAGTCAAATTAAATTATCAAAATCGCTATGTGGAAACAACGCTTACTAAAATGAAAATGATTAAATAAAAGAACACAAACCACCACATAGGGTGTACATTACTACATGAGCAAGTTAATCTGTTTCCCAAGCAAACTAATCGCACATATAACAACGCACTTATAAAACATAATAAAAAACTGGAAAGAGTTCAGAGAGTTGCCACTAAGATGATAGCTAGCCTTAGAGACCTGCCTTATGAGGAGAGATTGGAGAGGCTAAAGCTGCCAATGCTGAGGGAGAGGAGAGAGAGAGGTGACATGATCATGATGTTTAAGTGTGTGAAAGGTTTTGAGAAGATCGACAAGGGAGATTTTGTGGTGAGGGACGAGGGAAGAACCAGGGGTCATGATTGTAAGTTGAGGAAAGTTATATGTAAGTCTGATGTAAGAAAGTTCAGCTTCCCGTATAGAAGCATTGAGTGTTGGAATAAGTTGGATGGGGAGGTGGTGGGAGCAAGAAATATCCAAACTTTTAAAGCAAAATTGGATAAATGTAGAGAGAGAGAGAGGACAACACGAGCTTAGGCTCAAATCCTGTATACTACAATTAGGTGAGTACAATTAGGTGAGTACTATCGTCACGTTAAAGGAATTAGTCAAGTTTGGGAAGTCCGGGACGTTCTGGTAAATTTTACTAAACTCTGAATGAATAAAGAAACTACATGTTAAATGTCAAAATATTATTTAAAATCAAATTTGCAACATGACAAGACATTAACAATAGTACAAAATACAAATATTGATAAGATATCTATACTATTACAAAATAATATATAAAATACAGTACAGCACTCACTAACGATAGTGCTATCGGGTAGGTACCTGTAAGCATAGCATGCCTCAAGTGACCCAAGTGAGAATAATGGTCTGCAGCCAAATTAACACAATGGCGCTGGAAGCTCCGTTCATAATCCCGTTAAATAGAAGATGTAGGTGTTTTCATAAAGCAAAAACACTTCACTATTCATTGAACAACAGTTCCACCACTTCAAATATGGCCGACTGGCCCGACTCCGAGATCTTATAAACACCAAGGATAATAAATGAATCAATGTGACGTCGTAGAGGGATTGAGAAACAAAAGAGGCTCATTATATGGACTGACGTGTATTTCTACAGCCGTTCAAATATCGCGAGAATTTGTGACGTCACCGTCTAGACAGTGACGTACTCCCACAACAACCATTCATATGCCAGCATCGCTCGTGACATCACACCCAGTTTATTGACCAATAGAATATCAGTATACAACTCGACTCGCCTCCACTCGTCGTCCATCAGCTGAGCTGGGAAATTGTAGAAAGTGAGTCCACAGATACTCTGTAAACATTAATTTATTCAGTATATTTTCCACTTCTAACCATCTCCGACGTAACATTCATAATAGATATACAAGTACAAACAAACAAAATTATACTGTAACTAGGCCAAATTCCTGAGATATAATTACTCCCGCTACGCAGGATTATACCTCAGGAACCTCCAGAGGACTATCCCTTATTCTTCAACAATACAAAAATCAACCCTTCATCTTCCCTCAATGTTTTCGGTGTCTCTTTTTCTTCTGCTCTCACTTGGAAAGCCCATATTGGCAGCCTCCCAGAAGCTGGGTGTGCTCAACCGCCTCAAGGGGTTCTTTACCCCTGCGCAGCTTCTTGCTCTGTACAGGGGCACAGCGCGTCCTTGTATTGAGTGTTGTTCACATGTGTGGGGAGGATCCTCTCACACCGCACTCCTAGTTGTTGTAGATTTGTTTATTTTATACTAGCCCACTGGGCCAGGGCCCTCATAAGGCTAGTGACACCGCACTCCTAGATAAAGTAGAAAGGAAAGCCTTTCGTATCATTAACTCCCGTCCACTCACCAACTCTGCAATCTCTCTCTCTTCGCCGCAATGTTGCATCTCTCTCACTATTCTATTGCTACTACAATAATCAGTGTTCCTCGGAGCTTTCCCAGTGTATACCACCTCTACGTAGGGTACGTAGTACCCGCCTTGCAACACAATCCCACCCCTACTCTGTGCAACTCTCCAACCCAAGAGTGAAATGCTATTCTCAGACTTTCTTCTATTCAACTGCTGAGCTCTGGAACTCTCCCAGAATCAGTCTTTCCCTCTTCCTATGACTTAAATTGCTTCAAACTCCGTGTGTCCAGGCAGTTTAGCTCGAACGTCCCTTGATTTCTGCCCTGTCACTCTTTGAAATCTGGGGGAGGCACTCGCTGCAGGCAGTTATGCCATTTGTCTCCCTCATCCTTCAATCAACTGGCATGGGTTGTCCCTCTTACAGGGGATAGGTCCACTTGGGGGCCTTCTGTGTATGGCCACCCTCATTAATGGGAGTAAGGCGTCTGGCAATTCATAGATGGTTAGACATTTTAATTTTCTAAAAAAAAAAAAAAAAAAAAAAAAAATTTACAAATGCTAGATTTATTGCATATAAAGTATATTTATATTATATATGGAGTATATATCAGTATACTGTAATGATATTTTTAGAACTGGTGAAGTACGGGAAGCAAACAGCCACCATCGAGATCGCAGTGAAGAATGACGGAAAGGATGCCTTCCACCGCGACCTGTACGGAGACACCATCATTGTGGAGCGCAGGATTATCGCAACAGGAGGCGGTGGATACAAATTACTCTCCAAAAACAGTAAGTGGCACAGGGAATGTTGAACAGTCTATCTATCTATTGTTTCCACATAGCGATTTTGATTAGTTATTTTGCCTTTACAGTATATTGTCTTTGTCCAAATTTTGGTTTGTGTAGTTTGCAAGTTTTACATTTTAATCTACTCAGGTGCATACCTCACTTTTATTTTTTCCTTTTCTTGCCTATATTATTATTTTTTTATTTTTTTTATTTCTGGGGGTGGCAGACTCGAGACAGAGCCCGGACAGGGACAAAAAACAAAAATTATGTATAGGGTAAGACTGGGTAATTTCGCCGAAAATCTATTTTTTTGACGAATAGAAACTGCCACAAATGGAGTTTTTAAATTTTAAAATTTTTGTCTATACATTCAGCCTTTCTGCTACAGATGCCCAAAAAACAAAAACAAATCTATAATGTTTTGGTCATGCTGCCGATTTTTTTTTAAAAGTTACTCTCGCGTCGAAATTACCCCGCCGGGCGGGGTAATTTCGCCGCGACCTATTATACGCATCATCTAGCTAGTAAACTAGATAACATTATATGGTTAATGGCCAGACAAAACACTAGCGCGCAGGTAAAAGCAATGAAAACATTCACAAACCCAAACTGACACTAAACATGCCAATAGAAAAACGTCGCACGCACACACACAACTGAACAGGGCGGGCAGAGATGCAGGTGTGTCACATGTGTAGGCCTAGGCGCCACTGCGTCTAGTGCGGGTGTGGAGTTATGGACATGTAGTGTGGGTGTGGACGTATTTATTAGGCCTACGGGTGTGGAAGTATTTAGTGCGGGTGTGGACGTGTCTCGTGTGGGTGCGTCGTGTAGGTTGCTAGTGCAAAGTACCAGGCAGCAGCTGACGGCTACTGCGAACACTGTGTCACACGCTAACATACAAACAAACAAACACACAAACACACATACAAACACCCCCACACACACCCGACCATACCGTCAAACGCGCCGCTAACCCCATCTCCAGGCCCCGCGAAACTGCAACACAACCTAAGCCAAACTAGCTATACAACCTAAGCCAAACTAGCTATACAACCTAAGCCAAACTTGCTCTACAACCTAAGCCAAAACTGCACCTAAGCCAAACTAGCTATAGGCCTACAACCTAAGCCAAACATGCTCTACAACCTAAGCCAAAACTGCTCTACAACCTAAGCCAAACTTCAGCTGAATCCATGCAATAGTTTCGGAGATATCGGCGTTTGAATGCAAATTCATAGCGTCGCGGCGAAATTACCCCGTGTTACCCTACTGTAAGACATAAATGCTGGTCCAATATGAACCCTCGGACAGCAAAACAAACCACTCAAGCAGATTTCCAGACCAAAATACAGTATGTGGTGTTTGTTGCAGGGAAGACAGTGTCAACCAAGAAGGAGGATCTGGTGAGGATGTTAGACCACTTCAACATGCAAGTGGACAACCCCATCACGGTCCTCAACCAAGATATGTCCAGAGCATTCCTAAACTCAACCGTAAGTATGACTGGGGGGGGGGATTCACAGTGCCATTAATGCTTGAATGGAGAAATATACCCTGGTGACATTTTTATTGTTGTAAAGACACTACACCTGATTGTAGTGTAGTGGTGGCAGTGAGCTTAAATGCAAGTGGATGCAGAATATCACTTAAGCTATCAGCACAAGAGGTGTACCGGGTTACACAGGGCTGGCAGTCAATTATGAATTGAATTGAAATTGATGAAAAAGAAACTGTGAATTGGGATTTAATTGGAATTGAAAAAATATACTACAGTAAAAATAAAAATAATTAAATTGGAATTGATATTTATTGATGACTGAATTGATAATATAATATCTTATACAGTACAGTACTGTAATATGCGATTCATTATTGTACAATAATTAACTTACAGTATACTCAAATAAACAGTCAAATATACATTTTGCTATCACAAAACATGTACAAAATATATCAAGTAGCCTATTAATTTTAATTTAATTGAGAAACTACTGTATTTCCAACATAATTCATGTATTTTCAATAGAGTATAAATTATGTAGGTATTTAAGATTCACAAGTACGTACAGTTCCTGTCAGTGTGCCAGACTGAGATGGTGTTGGTAAAACACACATGTTCAGTACACGTTAGATTAATGGTAGACAAAAATTAATTGATCCCAGCCCTGACCGGGTACTTCTCTTGGTCTAGTGGTGAGTGTTCGCCTTGTAAGCATGGGGACCCGGGTTCGAGCCTTGGGCCGGCCTGGTGTTAGCCTCACAAAAACATTTTGGGGGGCGATTTCTGCACCTAGCGAAGTTTAGGTGTGTTGGTAAAATTGTAAATACTGTAGTGATGTAAAATAGTTGTAAAGCTGGCAAAATAGTCCAGTACCGTAAACTGGGGTAATCTCAGAAATTTTCAGAGTTTTTTTTAACAATTTCTCATGACTCTAAACACATTAGGGCCTATAGAGATTTAAGTAGGTCAATTGATGTGTGGTGATAGTGCGCCGTAATCAAGGAAGCCTCCTAAAATTATCCCCCATAATAAGAGAGCTATCCTTATCCTAAATGATGTCCGAAGTACTCTTGAAAAGTGGAAAACTTAGGACTTGTATGGAAAACTTCGGACATACAGTACAGTGATTTCTTATGGAAAAGGATTGCCAAGAAAGCTGGGATAAGTCGGGACAAACAAGGAGAACATCGGACGTACGTTCGTGGCTTTATTTAATTAATTTTTCGGCTCCTACTATTTTATATGAATATTTTATTATTGCTGCTTACTCCTGTCCAATATTTTAGTGCAAAATGCACAGTCCATACTTTTAGGCCTGTATAATCAGTAGGCTATAGGAGGGGGTGATATACAAGTTTTAACATATATTTGTTTTGGATCGGTTCTTGTTAGGCATTGGAGTCTATCTATCTATCTATCTATATACAGTCGGCCCCGCAAGGGTGCGCAATAAAAGGGTGCGATTCTCCAACCGTGCGGCAGATGTCCGTGCGGTGCTTATAATCCAAGGGTGCGAAAAAAGCAAAGCGTGCGGTGGCGAAGCGTGCGGGACTGGATGCGCATTTGTCGGGCGGCCATGTTTGTGACGTCAGAGCGCGCGGGATGACTCAGTGAATCGTGTGTAAGCGTACCCTGACGCAGCCTTGCAATTTTCTTCCGCATTCTTTGTGAACAATGGACCCTCCAGCCCCTCCACCACCCCAGCCACCTGCTGCCCCTAACCCACCGCCCAGGGCGATCGTGTTACCCACCAAAACAAAAGTGAAAGTTCTTGATTTAGAACAGAAAAAACAGTTACTAGATATGTTGGCTAGAGGTGAGAAACAGGCAAATGTGGGTAGACATTTTGGTGTGGGTGAATCAACTGTGCGGTCAATTAAAAAGCGAAAAGAAAAAATCATGAAGTGCTACAATGATTCGTCAGTGCATAGCAGGAGTGTGATTAAACATGTGAGGAAAACAACACTAGAAAGGGGCAAAACTGAAAAGTTGCTCAGCATATATGTTGATGAACAAGCCAGCAAGAGTATGCCTGTAAATTCAAATCTTATTCGTGAGACAGCTCAAGTGTACTATGAAAAACTTAACAAAGACAAGGATGTGGGTGGATTCACGGCATCGAAGGGGTGGTATGATAGATTTAAGAAAAGGGAGAAATTACACTACCTGAAAAATACTGGCGAGATGGCCAGTGCTGATCATGAAGCTGCCCGAGCATTCCCTGATGAGTTTAATGCACTTATTGCTGACAAAGGATACACATTAGATCAAGTCTATAACTGTGACGAAGCCGGATTAAATTGGAAGAAGATGCCTGCAGGCACTTTTATATCAAAGGAGCAAAAACAAGCAAAGGGCTTTAAGATAGCCAAAGACAGGTTTACAGTGATGATGTGCTGTAATGCTACTGGAACACATAAGCTACCCCTTCTAATTGTCTACCGATCTCGTCGGCCACACTGCTATCGCCACCAAGATATGTCCAAGCTTGACGTCTATTGGTGTTGGAACAAGGCTGCTTGGGTTGACGGGAAAGTATCAATGGAATGGCTGGACAAATCTTTTCTGGCCGAGACACGGGAATTTTGTAGGAAGAAAAATTTAGCTCACAAAGTTCTCCTGACAATGGACAATGCCCCAGGTCATTCAGCTATTTTGGTGGGTCGCCATCCGGAAGTTGAAGTAATGTTCCTCCCCAAGAACACCACCTCAATCATACAACCTCTAGATCAAGAGGTTATTGCCTCCTTCAAGAAGAAATATTATACCAGGTCCTATCGGCAACTGAGGGAGGGTACTGACACTACATTGGCCGAGGTGTTGCGACGTGAAGGTGGTGATGAACACATGGACATTATTGAAGAGGAGGAAGAAATAGAGAAGAAAACCATAAAGGAGTGGTGGAAAACATATACCATCAAGAATGCAGTAGATAACTGTGTGAGTGCCTGACGTGATATATCCCAGAAACAAATGGTTCGAGCGTGGCGCCCAATTCAAGGGTTGCCCAAGGACGCTGGCCGTGGAGGGGAAGAGAAGAGAGCGGGAGAAGATATGTTATCTGATTTATGCCGTGTTGGAAGAGTGTTCGCCCAGGTAACAGAGGAAGCAATGAGAGAGGTAGTTGAAGGTGGTGATGCTGAGTTTTCAGTCGATGACATCATCTCAGAAATGGAGAGAGTGGAGGAGGAAGAAGCAGAAGAGGAAGAACCCATGGATGAAGAAAGGGGAACTGAAGCTCGTATGAAGGATATAGCAAAATTGATTGAGCTGGGAGAAAATATGAAAAGTGCTATGTTGGAGATTGACCTGGGTGATGGGAGATCAGACGCAGTTGAAATGGATCGCATTTTGAAGAAATATCGCGACAGATATGTGGTCCACATCAACAACTTGAAACAGGCAAGCATCACCTCGTTCTTGCAGGCCAGACCTGCCGCATGTAGACCTGCCTCACCTCAACCAGGACCCTCAGGGGTATCTGGACGTAGGAGGCCTGCTACAGTTATGATTGAGTCAGACTCCGATCCCGACTCCATCCCTGACTTCAATCCTGACCGCACCGACGAGCCTGACCGCACCGACGAGATAGAGGAACGAGAAATGATTGCATCGGTCCTTGCAAATGTCACTGACCTGGCAAGACAGACTGAGGAGTCCGAGTTCTGCATGGATGTCATACCAATGACAGATGGTGGGGGTGTAGAGCCAAGTTCCCCCCCACTAACTTCAACCAAGTAAGGCATGGGGGCAGCCTCGGACCCTCAGTAAGACCAACATCCCAACCTCCACGCATACATAAACCATCCAAAGTGAGTGTAAATACCCCTATTCTATCTAATATCTAATCACATTTCTATACTGTACAGGTATTCTTTCCTTAGTTCATGTTTTTCAGGGGTTATTGGGCAAAAAAAGGGTAAGTTTGAAGAGTGAATTTCCCATAGGTTCTTAAGCTCCAAGGGTGCGTTTTACAAGGGTGCGCGCATGTCTCGGACTAAGGTAACCGCACCCTTGCGGGGCCCTACTCAGGCCCAATCCCCACTTTTCCCATTTTTTTCATTTTTATTTTCTATTTTATTATTTTTTGTGTTTTAAATTTTCTTGGGGGTGGCCGACTCGAGACAGAGCAAGAACAGGGAAAACACAAGACAAAACAACGAAAAAACACAGACAAAACACAAAATTCACACACATCTAGGTCACCCAGGAGAATACCCAGAGACCAGGGTCACCAAGGTCGCTCCAGCACTCCCCCGGCCCCCGACCACCCGCTCTTAGAAAATATTGAGCCGGAAAAATAACCATTGCTGACAATTGAATAACTCGCTAATTAGGGTACGAGTATCAATGGAGACGCATTGCCCAAAGGAGACGCACTTGAAACAAAAAAACTTGCACAGGCATAGGATGAGTAGATAGATGCATGAATGGTTGGCCAAAATATTCTTTAACTATCACCTAATATGCTCACATAGTACCAGCTTATTATTTTCATATGTTATTGTGTGAGATGAGATGAACTAAAAAAATGTCATGTTTTCGCAAATTCCTTACGAAAACCTAAGGATTTCTTTGTTTTTAAAAGCTAAATTTCTTACAGTTCCCTAATTTGAATCTCGTTTCTATTACTGCAGGTTGATAGTGCATGAGTTGAAGTATAACACTGCATGATCAAAAGGCTTTTACTTGCACGGCTGAAGGGGGGTGAGGGTGCGTCCCCATAGGTCCAGCAAAAATAGTAAAATCCAATGGAGACGCATTTATTCAAATTGATGCCAGAAGGTCGTACACCACACTGGTAACATAGCATACTCTCCTCTATGTCTGGTATAAATAAGGTTGAGTTTCCTTCACCATTGACGAAGCTGCCTTAACTAGAACCCTGGGCCCTATAGAGACGCACAGGGAGAGGAGAGAGAGAGGTGACATGATCATGATGTTTAAGTGTGTGAAAGGTTTTGAGAAGATCGACAAGGGAGATTTTGTGGTGAGGGACGAGGGAAGAACCAGGGGTCATGATTGTAAGTTGAGGAAAGTTATATGTAAGTCTGATGTAAGAAAGTTCAGCTTCCCGTATAGAAGCATTGAGTGTTGGAATAAGTTGGATGGGGAGGTGGTGGGAGCAAGAAATATCCAAACTTTTAAAGCAAAATTGGATAAATGTAGAGAGAGAGAGACAGGACAACACGAGCTTAGGCTCAAATCCTGTATACTACAATTAGGTGAGTACAATTAGGTGAGTACAGATAGAGATAGAGAAGCAGAGATAAACCACTGAACTATAGACCTGTATCACTATTGAGCATCCTCATGAAGATTCTGGAAGGATTAATAAGGGACAAATGGGTGAACTACCTGGAATCCAAAAGATTAATTACTGACCGACAATTTGTTTTGTGATCAAGTGTTTGTAGGAAGTTATTCCAATTTAGTTTTTGTTGTTCTTGTATTTTGTTGTTAGTTTGGGTGTTGAGTGCTTGAATTTGTTGTGTGATGTCTTGTGTGTGGGGTGCTGGGGAGTGTTTCAGTGTGTCGCGTTGTCTGATGAGGTTTTGAATTTCTGGTGTGAAGTTGGGGTTGTGTCTTTTTCTGTTACCTCTTGGAATGTGTTTCTTGTCAGCGTTTTGGATAGTTTTATTGAGTATGTGTACAGCATTGTTGATGTTAGTGATGGGTGTACTGTTTAGAGTTGTGAAGTGTTGTTCTGTCTCATTTGTGAATGCTTCCCAGTTAGCTCTTTTATAATTGGTGTATGTGTGTTTGTGGCTAGCTGGGGTGAGTCTGGTTTTGGTGGTGATAATGATCGGGAGGTGGTCCGAGCCTAAGGTTCTGACCACCCTCCAGGATGTTGTGGGGGCGAGTTCTGGGGAGCAAAAGGTGATGTCTGGAGATGATAGGTTATAGAGGGCTTGGTAAGGAATATGGGTATGTTGATGGATGTCGTTAAGGATGATGAGGTTATCTGTTTGGTTTTGTAGTACCAGCCCTCTGTCTGTGTCGGGGTTGTCGACAAACCAGGCCGACGTCTTGGCGTTGAAGTCACCACCCAGGATGAGGTGTGGGGTGTTTGTGATGTGTTGTAAGTGTGGTCTGTATTCATTTGGTACTGTAGTGGATGTTTGGGGAGGGATGTATGTGTTTATGATGGTTATGTTGGAGGTGTTGCCAGTGCATATTTTAATTGATTGTATTTCTGTTGTGTTTTCATTTGGGGGGGAGGAGGGATTTGGTTTGTACACTGGTTACTATGTAAGATATTTCTTTGTGTAACAGGGTGATGAGTCCACCGCCCCCGCCGACAACCCGGTCTTGTCTGATGGTGGTGAAATTATGAAATGTGGGTGTTTTTTGTGTTGTGCGGAGTTTTGTTTCTTGTAAGATGGCAATGTGTATGTTGTGTTGTTTGATGAAGTGTGAGAGTTCGTGTTTCTTTGTGTTGATGCCATCTATGTTCAATTGGAGAATATTAATGTTATGTGCACGATGTATGTTGGGTGCTGCTGCACGAGGATGGGGTGGGGGTGAGGGAGGGGCTGGGGATTGGGATGGGTGAGGTGGGGGTGGGGATTGGGGAGCAGGAGATGGGGGTTGGAATGGATTAGGATGGGGTGTGGTGTGTTGAGTTGAGGATGTGGATGGTATGGGAAGGTTAGGTGGGTTAGGGAGGAGAGGTGGACAGGTTTTAGGGGGGGGGAGTGGATGATATGGGAAGGCTAGGTGGGTTGGGGAGGAGAGGTGGACGGGTTTTAGGCGAGGGATTTGACTGGGAGAGGGAGGGGCATGAGGAACAGGTCCAGGTGTTCGTGTAGTGTTTCTTGGAGGCAAGTGTTGTACAGGTGAAGTGGGTCCAGTTCCTGCATGAATTGCAGAGAACTGAACCCTTAGTGTGGCGACTCGAAGTGATGGGTTTTGAGCAAGTTGGACATATGTATGTGTACGTGGGTCCTGGGTTGCTCTCAATGTCTCCGGCTAGAAGAAGTCTTCGAGAAATGACAGCCGGAGAGTCATTTCTCGGTGTAGGAAAAACTGTGTGATGTGTGTGTGTGGTGTGAGAGGTGTGGAAATTCCCGGCGCGACCGAAGTCGCTCCAAGGACCCGTACCCCCAGGGAGGGGGCAGGGGATGGTTGTGACGGATTGGCTCCCGAAACTGCTCCCCGCGGCCGGCATCCGGTTGTCCTCCACTGGTCGTTGGAAACTTGGTGTGGAAGAGTGGCTGGTGCGTGTGATAATGAAGATGTATGAGGATTCGCGAAGTGCGGTGAGGGGGAAGGGTGTACTGAGTGATGAGTTCGCAGTCCGTGTTGGAGTCCATCAGGGTTCAGTGTTAAGCCCCCTCCTCTTTATTATGGTCTTGGAGGCACTGTCTAGAGTTTTTAGAGGCGGACTCCCGTTGGAACTGTTTTAAACAGACGATTTAGTCCTAATAGCTGACAGTATGCAAGATGCTGAGGCCAAATTCAGAGAGTGGAGAGAGGGCATGGCGAGCAAAGGTTTAAGAGTCAATATTAACAAAACCAAGGTTATGCATTGTAGATTGAGACGAGGCAATGTGGAAAAGAGCGGTGCATACCCCTGTGCAGTGTGTCGAAAGGGAGTGGGCGTTAACTCAATTCAATGTAGCATCTGTCGATGTTGGGTACACCATGGGAGTAAGCGCTGTAGTAGAATAAAGGGACCCCTGCCGAAGGATAAGTCAGAAATAGAGAAATTTGAGTGCGTAGTGTGCAAAGGCGAGCTTGTGTTATCCTGTGGCTGTGAATTTTGGAAATTAGTCTTTGTAGCTGGTGAACAAGTTTTGTTACCTAGGAGATACTATCTCTGCCGGTGGTGGGGCCGAGGCTGCCACTGTTGCTAGAATTAGGTGTGGCTGGGGGAAGTTCAGAGATACTGAATGCCAATCCTGACCATGAAAAGAATGCCTCTCCCCCTGAAGGGAAAGGTGTATGCCTCATGTGTTAGAAGTGCAATGACGTATGCCTCAGAAACATGGGCCGTTAAAGTAGAGGATGTCAACAGAATGGAGTGTAATGAGATGAGAATGGTGAGATGGATGTGTGGGGCCAGGCTACAGGATAAAATAACAAATGTTGAGCTGAGGAGACATTTCGGTATAAAGAGTATTAGCGAGGTGATGCGTACAAGTTGTTGTTGTTCTTGTTGTTGTTGTTCCCCAAGCTGCCTGGCCGAACAGCCCCAAGGCCCCGAGCAAGGCCAAGGCCATAACCGAGCGCCCCCACAATACCCTCCCTGCCGACCACAATAAAGCCTGGGTGACCGAAGCCACTCCCATGGTGGGGAGCTCAGGAGGGTGCGGAAACGTCCGGGAAACCAAAGCCCCACCCAGGGCCCTGTGCCCCTCAGCAAATTAAAAGAGAAAGTTGAGGGGTAAAGGTAAAATGTGACACTTTGGCTTTCAATCTTGGTAGATTGGGAGGTCAATCCACGGAAGAGATGCCGTCACTTGAGATTTAGAAAACATATAAGTAAAAGGAACAGTCAGAGTAAGCTATGGGTATGGCAGAGATCGCTCAGTTCTCACTGATAGACCAGCCCATCACCACATGACTAGAGCCTAATCCTCTCAGCATCAGCTAGGAAAGGCCCTAGAAAGCCGCCTTTGGTGGGGAGATAGCTCCCCTATTTCAACCCCTTTTGGGGTTGGGCACCCGCCTTGCGTACAAGTAGACTGGGATGGTATGGACATGTGGAGAGAATGGATGAACAAAATTGGGTGAAAAAAATGCAGGTCTGTGATTGTGGAGGGAGCTGCACCAAAGGGTGGACCGAGGAAGACCTGGGATCGGACTATACGCTCCGATCTCAAATCCAAGAACTTGTCAAGTGAAGCAGCCCTTAACAGGGTTGCCTGGAATGCCGCCATTAGGACAAGAGACTGAAACTGCACTTATGTGTGGAACACTCAGTCTTAAAATGTTATGTATGTATGTATACCCTAAACGTACGCGGCCGGTCCAATAGGTACTAATGACCCTTTAACTCGAACACTATAAAAGCAGGGTGGTTTCTTTGTACTTATGATGTATGTCATTCATTACTCTACTCAGCTATAGAAGTATCATTGAAAGTCGACAGCCACAACGGATATTTTTCAAGCTTTTTCAACAAAACATAAAACTTGGGCATTTTTTTTTTCCTGCTGTATTATCATGTGTATGTGTATAAGACTTTTGGTGTGGTCTGAAACATAAGATATAACATTGTTACATATGATTAACCCTCCAACCCCGGCTAGGGTAGATCGTGACTGTACTCTGTGACCGGGGGTTTTGAGGAATTTTGGTCCATGTTGATTCACCTGTTACTCCTGAAATACATGACACAAAGTTATAAAACAAAAAAAAATGTTGCACAAACCTTCATGTGTAGAATGCCGTTGAGTAGAGGTCTCTAGCCCAAGTGATTGCATAATGGCGAGCGCGGGAAGTGGAGTGATTTTTATGCGGGAAAATCTTCCCGCGTTCGGACGCGTCGCCTTGGCCCAGGCCCCGGCTTGGCTAACCTACTGCGCACTTAGCCACTCGTCGCGCCAGAGTTTTTACCTCCCGGAGGCGATTTTATTTATTGATAGTGATGTTATTATAGTTATTTGGAGTCCAATTATATAAAATATGTGTATTAGGCTATCATTGTCACTAATATTTCACATTTTCACTCGATACCGTAGTTTTTATGAGTAATTGAGGCTGGTTATTGTTATATTACGCACTGATTATTTGTTATCACAGGTGTTTATTATACTTTGGCCATCTAATATTAGTTCGTGTGTCACCTTCACTTTGGTAAATATGCTTGAGAGAGTGTCACTGTCACTGATAATGCTCATTTTCACTTGATACGGTACATTTTATTAGTAATTGAGGTAGGTAGGTTATTGTTATTAAAATGTAAAACTTGCAAACTAAACAAACCAAAATTGGGACAAGGACAATATAAAGTCAAATTAAATTATCAAAATCGCTATGTGGAAACAACGTTTACTAAAATGAAAATTATTAAATAAAAGAACACAATCCACCACATAGGGTGTACATCACTACATGAGCAAGTTAATCTGTTTCCCAAGCAAACCAATCGCACATATAACAACGCACTATCGTCACGTTAAAGGAAGTAGTCAAGTTTGGGAAGTCCGGGACGTTCTGGCAAATTTTACTAAACTCTGCATGAATAAAGAAACTACATGTTAAATGTCAAAATATTATTTAAAATCAAATTTGCAACATGACAAGACATTAACAATAGTAAAAAATACAAATATTGATAAGATATCTATACTATTACAAAATAATATATAAAATACAGTACAGCACTCACTAACGATAGTGCTATCGGGTAGGTACCTGTAGTGATTAGGCAGTGATTATTCGTTATCACAGGTGTTCATTATACTTTGGCCATCTAATATTACTTCGTGTGTCACTTTCACTTTGGTAAATATGCTTGAGAGTGTGTCACTGTCACTGATAATGCTCATTTTCACTTGATACGGTACATTTTATTAGTAATTGAGGTAGGTTATTGTTATATTAGGCAGTGATTATTCGTTATCACAGGTGTTTATTATACTTTGGCCATCTAATATTACTTCGTGTGTCACTTTCACTTTGGTAAATATGCTTGAGAGAGTGTCACTGTCACTGATAATGCTCATTTTCACTTGATACGGTACATTTTATTAGTAATTGAGGTAGGTTATTGTTATATTAGGCACTGATTATTCGTTATCACAGGTGTTTATTATACTTTGGCCATCTAATATGTCATGTGTCACTTTCACTTAGTTATATGCTTTGTAAACGTTTTATATACAATTTATTGTCTTTTTTCACTTATTTATATATGTTTTCATAATACATGACTTTTTTATCACAATACACTCAACCCTCAGCTATCACTCCTAATTGGTGCAGCTATAGCCGCGCGGTAGCCGTAACCGCGATAGCCATACTGATGAACTAATGGGAATAATTCTAATTGGTGCCTGGGTGCCGAATTTGACAACTATTTTTCGTATTTTGCGATTTTTACCTAATAATTTCCACTGAACACTAACATAACATAATAATAATTATAAGAAACATTATAAAAGTAAATATAAGAACATATTACACCATCACATTTACCTTTTTAGGTGTGTTGAGGGATTTAGGTGGGTTGGGTTCCGAGGCTAGGGGTGGCGAATTATTGGCCACTCCTACGTTGCTCTATCTCGTTCAGTATCCCTTCAACATCAAATCCTTCAAATTCTGAAGTGTCATCATCCACTGTATCCAATTCAAGTGCCGTAAGTAAAGGCTGTTCATCGATTTGTTTCCGTGGTCTAGGCTCACCGGAGGGGCCCGGTTGAGGGTGGTCGGAGGGGCCTGGTTGACCGTAATCTCACGTGTGTCCACGGGCAAGTTCCGCTTTGCCTGCTTATTCAAGTATCGCCCCAACACTTGTTCCGTCTTAAGTAGCACTTTATTAGAACTTCGAAAGGCATTCGATGCAGCAATTGATGGGGCAAGTTTCATGTGACTCTTTATGTTGTCTCGCTTTTGATAAATCCCCCTCACTGTCGATTCATTCACTCCAAACTTCTTTGCCACACTCCTTTTTGTTTCACCCTTGCCTATTAAGTCCACAATTTCCTGTTTCTGAGCGTACGTAAGGTTCTTTCTCTTCTTAATGTCTCGATTTGGTGCGGTCACATTACGCTGAGCGAAGGTAGGGGGATTCGGTGGCCGTTGGGGTGGGTTAGTAGCCATTGTTCACAGGTATAAAAACACTTTTCACAGCTTTCACCAGACAACAATGGGGGTACAAGTAAGACTGAGAAATTGTAAGTATGGCGGGAGGGTAGGAGGATGGGTGGCGGCCAATCACAGCGCTTGCTTCCCATGAGTCACGCCCAATCAGGGAGCGAGTAGCATAAACGTATGCTTGCCGCCCGCCTGGGAATTCCCAAGCCCGGGAATTTCCAATTTTGTTGTATTTTTGGCCACATTTGGTGCGTGATAGCCAGCTCATAGGCGTGAAAGCCATGGTCTGACAGCTTTTGGGGAGCAGGCGATAGCTGTGGAATGCGATAGCTAAGTGCGTGAAAGCTGAGGGTTGAGTGTACATTGTTTTATTTCCACTTGTTGCCTATATACATACATATTGTCAGTCTTTGGTACTTTCACTATGATTATTAGTTAGTACTCCTGCTTGGTGTGGTACTCAGCAAAGCACGGTATAGCACATAGTGACACCTGGCACTCCACACACTGCATGGTGGTCTTTTTCTGCTTCCTCGGCCTCACCTGGCTGTTCCAGCAGACATGGCACCGCCTTCTGCTAATGGTGACTCCATCTCGTTCCAGAGGCAGGTAACCGAGCTTGTGCACATTTAGATACTGTGCACACTGCATGCGGTCCTGAACGGGGCGCCCAGGTTGTGCCACTGCCCTCTGTGGCGTAGCATACCTGTCCAGGAGCTCCACCAACACCTGTTTTTGGAACCTCCGCAGGCTACTGAACTTCCTGGGTGTGCGCGGATTCCGAAGCCTGTAGATATTGTAGGCATTCAGCATTGACATGTCCACCATGTGCAGAAAGAACTTTTTGTACCATCTGTACGAGGTACGCAGACAGTCGATGAAGCCTATCTGCATGTCGGACTTGTCCACCAGCCTCATATTTATGTTGTAGTCCATTACAGCATCGGGCTTGGTCACCCTGACTTGGGTGCGGCGATCCACCTTGCCAGTCTCAACCATTTCCCCCTTGTGGACGGTGCTCAGGAGGTTGACCTTCCGCTGGTCGTGCCAGTGGATAGCCAGAATGGGTCCTGACTTCTTCTTGAAGACATCGCCTTTCTTGGTTTTAGGAGGGAAAGTTGGCATGCCCTTCCTTTTTGCTCTAACTGTGCCTACAGTCCCCGTCTTGCGCTGATGGAGGTACTTTGAGAGAGTGGGGGACGTGTAGTAGTTGTCCGTGTAGAGGACGTGATTCTTCTCGAAGTACCGGTTCATCATGGCTTGAACCACTGCTCCGCCAAAGCCAATGAGGGGGTCTATTTCCACGTCCCCTTCCTTCCCGCTGTAGACCAGGAAGTCCAGGACATAGCCAGTTTGGCAATCGCACAGCACAAACAACTTTATACCAAAGCGATGTCTCTTTGAGGGGATGTACTGCCTGAAGCTCAGCTTTCCCCGAACAGCACAAGAGACTCGTCAATACAGACGTTGCAGAAGGGCGTGAAGTATGACGTGAAACGTTCTCGCATCATCTCGTACAACGTCCTAATCTTCCACAGCTTGTCAGAGAGATGCATGTCGGTGTTGGTGACAAGATGGAGCGCTCCGAGGATGTCGAGGTACCGGTCCCGAGAGATGTATTTCCCGAAGGCAGGGGTGGATATCAGATCTTTGGTGATCCAATAGTCAGCCAACCTGTGCTTCTTTACATGAGGCATTAGCATGGTGATTGCCAGGAACACCATGAACTCGGGATGAGTCACTGGGGTCCACCGCTTCATGTGGCCCTTGGTCACCTTGCCAAAAAAGTTCACCTGGATTTGGTAGTGCTTATTTGTCTCTTCTATGACAAACTCAGTAACCTCCTTATCAAAAAATGCCTCAAAAAGCTCATGTGGTGGAGCATTGGGGCCTGCGGGAAAACTTGGGGTAACTCCTGAACCCTCCTGTACCTCATAAAAAGGGGTTACATCAGGGTCATTCACTTCATCAGCAGCCACATCCTGCCAGTTGAAAATATAAAATGGGTCCTGCTGGCGACGCTGACGAGGAGCTGCAGCTGGGGCAGCACGCCCACGAACTTTGGCGGCGCACACCCTAGGGCGGCCAGGAGCGCGACGGCGCCCAGGCCCAGCCCGGCGGCCAGGGCGGCCAGGAGCACGACGGCCCTGGGCCAAGCGTCTGGGTTGAGGGTCGTCGATGTCCATAAAGTCATCGTCGTTGTCGTCAGAGCCGTCATCTTGCCCTGACGGTGGACCCAGGTAATCATGGCCAGAGTCATCTGTGAGGTGCCCTTCATCTTCAGACCCCCCCTCATAATCTCGCGGGGAACGAATGATGCGTGGGCGGCGTGTAGGTCGGCGAGGTGGGGAAGGAGTGGCAGGTGAGGCTCTGTCATCTTCATGCAGAGGTTCGGGGCTCCTTGGCCTACGACGAATCGTAGACAGCACTGGTTCAGTGTCTGTAGGTGCAGGTATGGATGCGAGGTCAAATACATCGTCAGGAACCTCTGTTGTAGGCTGGAGAGGTGGGGTGGACCCTGGGGAAAGTTGCGGGGGCGTATGGCTGGGACCGGCAGGGGTGGAAGCCGCGGGAGCCTCGAACAAAGAGCGCCTACTTGTAGCTCCTTTTTTCACATATTTTCTCCCTTTTCCCTTTTCTGTAGTAGTATGTCTCCTCTCGGGGGAAATAGGGGGTAAATAGGCCGAAAGTGGGGGGTCCTCAACCCTAGGCAGTGCTGGTGGTGGTGGGGAAGAATGGCGGGCGCCTGGGGCAACTTGGGTGGCGTGGGTAGATAAGGAAGACAATGGCGGGTCAACCTCACCCTCACGCTCAGCCTCACTGGCACCCTCACGCACTGCTCCCTCACCAAGTTTTAGGGCCTCTTTCCTGGCTGCCGCGCCGCCTTTTCAAGAACTTGCTTCTTATAAAAACGTATCTTGAATGGGGATTTAGCTGGCGAAGGGCTAGGTGTCGTGTCACTCAACCTAAACTTGGCAGTCGACCTAGTGCTGTCCCATTCGCTCACTCTCACTACACTCTCATCACCTTGCACAACTATATCACGTTCAGTACTATCATCACTTTCATCGTCATGCTCAAATCCAACAAATTGCGCGTCTCTTTGATGAATTTCGTCTAGATCGTCTAAATCTTCACTATAGTGAGACTGATAAGACTCGGAGCTATCACTGCCCAAGTCATCAACACTATTTTGTCCTTCACCACGTTCATAACTCCTCAAAGCTATTTCAATACCTCCGGGAGTCAACGCATCTTGTACGTGCCTTTGCGTTAGGGCGCGACGAACATGGGCAGGCGTCGAAGGGAGCATGGAATCGGACACAGGGGAATCACTTTTTGGGCTAGTATCCATGTTGGCGGCAGGGTAGAGACTGTTTTGGTGGCGTACATGGTGTCTGGTGGCGTCGCCTAGCGACCACGGAACGAAATGTTTACGCGCGCCATTCGAAAGCCCATACGCAAGCAATGGTACAATGTTGTACCACCCGGGTTCCTCGGGTCAAAACATAATGATACACACGTGTACCACCCGGGGTTGAAGGGTTAAATAACAAAATCAACATAGGAATGCTTGTAAGCCTCAACAAAACACGCCTCCTAGTAGGGCAAGTTTATTATTTATTATTATTATTATTTTTTTAGAAAAACATATATATATACTGTACATATATATATATATATCTCTCTCTCTCTCTCAATTTGTACGTGTTTCCCACGTATTACCTACTCTCTCACAGCCAAACACACATTCTCTCTCTCACTCGCTCAACAATGTATGAGGTTACAATTACTGTACAAGTTATGAGACCTAAATCAGGATTTTCACGTGCCTCTGAACTGTGCAATTGTGCATAAATATTGTATATACTTTACCAGCATAATAAACCTATATATCTATCCTCAACCCCTTCTGTACGAGCAACTTCTATAAAATTTTATATTAGCTATATTTAGACGATTTTATGCAGTTTGAGAAGGATATGTTAGTAAAAAGGGGTAATCTAAGTGAGAGCTTGAGTTTATATGAAAAATGCATCAGGACTGCTCAGAAACACAAGATATAACCAGGGCTGGATGCATGCCTATTGGACAGAGCCCGCACACCAAACACCTAAAGGTACGCACTTTATCAAATGACATTTTATTTTAGGAAGTGGATAATTTACACCAGAAATTTTGCATTTTTCAATTAGAAAAAGAGAAAAGACATAGGGCCTACATAATCTGTGGAGGGAAAATTTGTTGTGATAACCAATAGGTACGCAGTGCGTGGTGCCCAATAGGAACGCGCGTACATTCAGGGCACCACACACTGCGTACCTTCTGGACCACCCTTGGGGTAAATTGAATTGGATGGTACTCGGACAGTTTCAGCGAAAAGAGACTATTATTCATCCGTGTAGTAGACTATTATTCATCCTTGTAGTAGATGTGGCCTTAGAATGTCATGTAATGTGGCTTAGGACTCTGACAGCCGTTTGAAAAAATGCGTACCTATTAGTTTTTGGTATGTGGGCTCTGTCCAATAGGTACACACCCAGCCCTGGCTTTATCTTATGTTTCTGAGCATTCCTGATGTGTTTTTTTTATACACTACATCACAGAATGTACAGTATCTGCAAATAGAAAAAAGTTATAATTTTTAATTTGAAAATAGGTCATTCGACACTAAAAAAAAAAAGTACAACCCTTAGATTTTCGTAAGAAAACAGTGTTTTTTACACTTTCACTTCTTTTTGTTGCTGCACCTCTTCAATCATACCAAACTAAACTATTGATACCTGATGACATGAAGGCATAATGGTTAAGCTTTAAGATGAGACAAAATTTAAATTCCCAAGTATTGTCATATCCTGTGGAGAGGTTTTTAATGCCAAGTGTGTCAGATCAGATGAAGGTATTGAGGGATAAGCCTTTACAACGGCACCTCGTATCTACATTCTAGCTGTTAGAGTGGCTTTGTTATGTGTGTTAGTCTGTATACGCCGTCAGGATGTCCCCTGACTGGGTGCGAGCATGTGAAACATGCTAGGACGTACTACCACACCCACTAAACATCCGCCGTGGCAGGGATTCGATCCCGGGTCTTGCAGATTCACACGTGGGCGTGCTCACCACTCGACCACCACGGGCCTACCTATTGGACCGGTGCGTACCTATTGGTTACCTTACCCTAACCAGATTACAATGAAAATTGCGTCATTGTGCTTAAGGGGTTAACCTTTTCAGTAAACAGGTACTCCTCGCTTAATGTTGGCTCATTTGAACCCTTCAATGCACAGGATGCGATTTGAGCCTATTCTGGAATACTTAAAAACCTTTGTGACAATGAGGGGTGTTTAGAAACCATTAGTTTAGTTGCTTCTACCTCTGCAGTTGTCTTTGAGTTAGCTGTGGGCAGAAAACTAATTTTGGAAAGGTAATTATAAGAGGCAAAGGTGGCAGTACGTGTGGAGAATGAGCAGAGCTAGTTTTTTTATCTGAATGTTGGTTTGAAACAGGTGTGTGATGTCCCTGTGGTTGTTTACTGTATATATGGATGGAGTCATGAGAGAAATACAAGGAAGAGCTGTGGATGTTGGTGTATCACTGATAAGGGAGGGAAATGAGTGGAAGCTACCTGTATTGCTGTTTGCTGATGATACAGTTCTGATGAGCGATAGTGAATGGGATTTGCAAGGTCTGGTAAATATGTTTGGAACAGTGCGAAAAACGGAATCTGAAGGTAAATGCAGGGAAGAGCAAAGTTATGGTCTTCGAAAGGGGTGAAGCCACAGAGTGTGAGGTGAAGTTGAACGGTCAGGCTATGGAGATTGTCAGCTCATTTAAGTATATGGGCAGTGTGCTAAGTAAGGATGAGAGTATGGATGAAGAAGTGCGGGAGAGGGTGCAACAGGGGAAGAGGGTTGTAGGAATGCTGAAAGCAGTAACAAGAAATAGGGTGGTCATCATGGAAGTAAAGAAGTCTTTGCATGACAGTGTGGTAATCCCGACACTGACTTACGGAAGCGAAGCATGGACGTTGTTGGAGACACTCAGACCAAGAGTGAGACGGGTGGAAATTAGTTACTTGAGAAGTGCGTGCGATGGTATATGGAGGTATAGACAGACGAATGAGGAAGTAAGAGGGAGGTGTAGTGTGGAGGTAGATGTGCTGGAAAGTGTGAAAAGGAACACCTTGAGATGGTTCGGCCATATGGAATGTATGGGAAGCAAGAGAATGACTAAGAGGGCATATGAGAGCGAGGTGGAAGGACAGAGAGAGAGAGGTAAACTGAGAGAGAGGTGGAAGGATGGAGTGAAGAAGTATATGGATGAAGGCGGTGCTGGTTGGGAGGAGGGGCGTCGAATGACTGAGGGCAGAGATGCAATGGGGCTTTTCGTTCGTGGCCACCCCTTCTGGGATCACGGCGTCAGGCAATAGATACAGTAGATAGAATTATAAGATTAAGAGAAATCTATTTCTGATTGCTAATTGGCAACCCCTGCGTCCACACGTGTGTGAAAGGGTTAAGTGGTTCCATTATTACACTGTTCATTAATTCAGGAACAAAATTCCTTTAAAGTTGTTATGCTTCATTATTAAGTTGTACAGTATACTAATTTAAAACTTGTAAACCAAACAAACCAAAACAGGAACAGCACAATATAGTAACAAAAGAACTTATATATTTCCACATAGTGATTTTGATGAGTTCTTTTGTCTTTATGTAACCCCCAAGGGGGGGGCCTTCATCTAATGGTGGAGGAAAAAAATAATATGCTGCCTCACGCATCCTACTGCGTGTCATACAAGGCGACTAATAGAGGGAATGGCGATAGACCTGTGGACCAACAGCCATTACTATGCAATAAAGTCTTTATCTGAGACTTACCTGGGTGCTATTTGGCACCACATCTGTGTCGGCAACAGTGTTTTCATATTGGATCAGTGTTGGGGCAGGACTTTATTGTTCTATAGTCCAAATTGCCTAATATACAATAGAGTCTTGTTATGGTGCTGTCTTGTAACACTGTTAAGGCTGGTGTGGTTGCAGATACTGCAGGGGGACTCTGTTGAGTCTTGCTGAGGCACGGTTAGCACTATGCCAACATCAGCCACAGTGATGATTTGGTGGGGCAGTGCTGTGGCGGGACTTTATTGTACTACAGTACCGTACCGTACACTCCAACTACTGAAAGGCAACCCCGTCTGAGCCGTTACAATGTATGTAATGGAAAATGACGCTAAACCATTGTATGTATGTATGTTGTATGTCGTCCATGTTTTGGTTTGTATATTTTGGAAGTTTTACATTATAATAATCACTAGTGGAGTATATACATACATACATACATACACATTTTAATGCCCAATTGTCTATTTGCAGGACCCCCACAACCTGTACAAGTTCTTCCTGAAGGCCACCCAGCTGCAGCAGATGAAGGACGACTACAACCAGCTCCACAAGGATCTAAGGGTCTCCAATGAAATTATTAACGACCGAAAGGAGGTAAGGGATATTGTTTTTTGTTTTTTTTTTTTTTGGGATTCTAAGTGCTTGTTCCCCTTCAGCACCATGATGCCTTTTTAACTTTGATTCTGGCTAAAATTAGTTGATTTTATGCAGTTTAAAAATAAATATGTTATTGTATGTATATGTATGTATGTATGTATGTATGTATGTATGTATGTATGTATGTATATGCTCAGGCCCAATCCCCACTTTTCCTATTTTTATTTTCTATTTTACTCTATTTTATTATTTTTTTGTTTTTATTTTCTTAGGGGTGGCCGACTCAAGACAGAGCAAGAATAGGGAAAACACAAAACACAAGACAGAACAACGAACAAACACAGACAAAACACAAAATTCACACACATCTAGGTCACCCAGGAGAACACCCAGAGACCAGGGTCACCAAGGTCGCTCCAGCACCCCCCCGGCCCCCGACCACCCGGAGAGGCTCTGATCTCGGCAGGCAGACATGCAGCGGAGCCAAAGCCACAAGCCTGCTCACCACATTTCCAGGCGCACCCTTCATATTAATCGTCTCCCCGGGCCAGGCTCCTGATGGACTATTATCTAGTCCAACTTGCACCCGACCCCTTCCCTCAAATGACCACGTGTTCACTCAACTATTCACAAGCATTCTCCATTCATTCCTGTTTATTACCACTTCCTTTGCCTGATCTAAACATGTTACTGTATTAAGAGGGTTTATTGAGATTGTATTTACACATTTGAGCCCTAGAGGTAGAGGTAGATTATAAGCTAAATAAAATTGTCTAATTGTACTCAGAATAAGATGAAAAGTACGTAATGGTGGTGAAGGGGTTATGCTACTGTACAAACTTTAATAAAAACTTAAAAATATAGTAGCATTGGTCGAATAACAGACTTTGTATGTTTTGAATCTGATAACATGATAATAATTTTTTTTTTATTTCATAGTATTGTTTTGCTAACTCTTCAATTTGTTATTTCCACAGTGATTTTGTCTTATATTGTGCAGTTCCTGTTTTGCTTTGTTTGTTTTGCAAGTTTTTAATTTTAATCATCTTACAGTATACAGTGAACCCTCAAAGTACGTGCAATTTATCTACGCGTAATCAAAGCTACGCTTGAACCACAATTGAGGCAACAGATCGAAAAGTACGCTCAATTATTCAAATGTACGCGCCGAGCGAACGAGCGGGAGTCGATTCTTATATGTTGGAGAGTTTCGGGCGGCCATATCTCCCATACCAAACTATTATGTATCTATAAAGCTCAACTGGATATTATGAATCTATTAAAAGACTGTTCTTCATTTTTCATTGCATGTATCATTTATTGAGCAAACACAATCGGAGATGGAAAATCTGTTTCTGTTCAGGAGTTGGAGGCGAGATTGTTCACATTTCTCGAAAATCTATTCAAAGCTTACTGCTCTCCCCTGGCTAAATTATGTGAAGCCAATTCCTTAATATGTATATGAGCTATTGAACTATCTCACTTGACTTGTAGGCTATATGAAACTATATACAGGTTGTATTACTTTTCGACTCAAAACTTTACCAGTTGTTGTTGTTGTTGTTGTTGTTGTTCCCCAGACTGCCTGGACGAACAGCCCCAAGGCCCCGAGCAAGGCCAAGGCCATAACCGAGTGCCCCCACAGAACCCTCCCTATCTACCACAATAAAGCCTGGGTGACCGAAGCCACTCCATGGCGGGGAGCTGAGGTGGGTGCGGAAACGCCCGGGAAACCAAAGCCCTACCCAGGGCCCTGTGCCCCTCAGCAATTATGAAGAGAAAGTTGAGGGGCAAAGGAATAATGTGACGCTTTGGCTTCCAATCTTGGTAGATTGGGAGGTCAATCCACGGAAGAGACGCCGTCACTCTAGAAAATATATAAGTGAAAGGAACAGTCAGAGTAAGCTATGGGTATGGCAGAGATCGCTCAGTTCTCACTCTGATAGACCAGCCCATCATCACTTGACCAGTAGGCCTAGGCGGCTAGGCCTATTATTTCGGTCGATCCGTTTCGGAACTTTCGGGTGTAGCGCTATCGATCGATGGCGCAGACCCATAACATCGGCGTTGCTCAACCACTACCAATGTGAGTTAATTTACGTTTGTGTCTTATTTTTATACATTAAATGTTTTTTGTGTGGTAGATTAGGTTATAAAAGCATATTTGTACAGTAATATGCTATATATTTGTGGTTTTTAGGTGATGAAAGGTAGAAATAGTACAACTTTTGGTCGGACCCAGACCAATACCTATTTTCCCCATTTACATTTAACTCCCATGTACGCGCCGACAGCACAGTACGCATCCCCCGCGTAATTTGAGGGTTCACTGTATTACAGTAGATCCTCTGGAAAAAAGGCAAACTAGGCCTGTGTATCCAGCTCAGTACCAGTACTTGCACCGTTGCGGATGTTCATGGTGTTGGCGGCGGCGGCAGCAGACGCAACATTTTTACTATTCTGTATTTTCGCTTTGTAATCAAACTTCAACTCTTGTCTTCCCCATGCTTTATCAAGATTACTTTCAAACTTCTTTACTGATTCGGAATCGACTACATACTGGGGCAGTGCGTTGCACTCATTTACCACTCTATCACAAAAAGAGTTCCTTGTCTTTTCAAGCCTAGTTCTTTCCTTGTAAATTTTCTTGGAGTGTCCTCTCGTTCTTGTTCCCTCAGAGTCTCTAACCTTTAAACGGCGAGCATCCTCTATCGAGGTCTTGCTGGTGGACGGCGAGCGTCTTCTATAAAGCCAAGGCATAAAAAACAACTTTCAAAACACCCCATTGGCACTCAAAGCAAAGCAATAAGTGATTAGGTGAGATAATTCCCCTCCATACCTCCTATGGAGGGGCAGTATCGTAACCAATGAGGTTTAATTTTCCGAGTGACGTATCTGCTATGTGGGGAGATTGTAGGCACCAATCGATCAGGGCTATACCCAGGTGAGGTTATAGGCATGTGATAAAGAGTTGCTGGAACTCCTGTTTCATTTGCTTGGCCTCTCTTACTGATTTTCTTTGTGCCTCATTTACACTGAGAGCAATCCAGCTAGCTCTCACAAACACCTTCTCCTCCTATCCACTTCACTACACTAAACATGCACACCACACACTTCATTCCTCCACACCACAATTAAAAAAAAACAAAAAATTATGAATTCTAGCACAGCCTCGGAGTCCCCAGGGGGAGGGACCATAAATGCCCCCACACCCGACCGACCATCCCCTGACAACCCCACACAATTACCTGGACCTCGGCCTGTTACTCTTTATATTAATTTCTGCAACATTCGTGGACTTTCCTCTAACTTTCACTCTGTTGAGCACCATCTCTCCTACAAACCTGATCTTCTCTTCCTCACCGAAACTCAGGTGTCTGTAGCAACATCCAGCAGCCCCTTCTCTGTATCCTCCTACTTTCTCTATCCTAGTTTCAAAGCCAAAGGCGGATGTTGTGCATATGTGCACAACAAACTCACTTGCTCTCGTGTTCCCAATTTCGACTCCTCTGAATTCTCAACTTTATGGCTCAAACTTTCCTGTCATTCTCTTATTAAATATTTCTGTGCTGTCTATCTTTCCCCTAACTCTACCAACTTTCCCAAATTCTTTGACTATCTAAACTCTACAGTGGAACACATTCTATCCATTTCTCCTTTCTCAGAAATCTCCATCTTAGGATATTTCAACGTTCACCACCGCCAATGGCTCTCCTCTCACACTACTGATCCACCTGGTGAACAAGCCTACGTCTTTTCTATCCTAAATGACCTAGAGCAGTTAGTTGAGCAACCCACCCGTATCCCGGATCGCATCGGAGATCGGCCCAACATTCTTGACCTGTTTCTAACTCTTCTCCTTATACTGTCGATCTTTTTTCTCCTTTGGGCTCCTCCGACCATAAACTTATCTCTGTCACCTGTCCTATCTCTCCAGTACGGCCACCCGATCCTCCTAGCCGGCGGCGCTTGTGGCACTTTGCCGCTGCCGACTGGGAGGCTCTTCGGCAGTACTTCTTTGATTTCCCATGGAATGATTTCTGCTTCCGTGGCCGAGGACCCGAGGAGAGTGTCGAGATTACCGAGGTAATCCTATCGGGCATGGAAGCATACATTCCATTCTCTTTCTCTCAGACTAATGCTAAAAAATCTTGGTTTACTCACACCTGTTCTACTGCTGTCCGCAATAAGGAGGAAGCATTCAAACGGTACCGACGCCTTAAAACTCAAGACTCTCATTCTTCATATGTTTCTGCCCAGAATCAAGCCAAATCTGTTCTTCGACTTGCCAAACACTCTTTCATCAATAATAAATGCACTGAACTATCCAACTCTAGCTCTTCCCAAGCTTTCTGGCATCTAGCCAAAAACCTCTCCAACAATTTCTCTTCCTCGTCTTTCCCTCCCCTTTTCCCACTCTGATGGCACAACCATCACTTCTTCCTCTGACAAAGCTAAACTCTTCGCTCAAACTTTTGCTAGAAACTCCACCTTGGATGATTCTGGTGCTATTCCTCCCTCTCCGCCCTCCTCTCTCTTACTTATGCCTAATATCCTAATCTCTTCAAAAGATGTACTTTCTACCCTCTCTGGGCTTAACACTAATAAGGCGTACGGTCCGGACGGTGTTCCTCCTGTTGTTCTCAAAAACTGTGCTTCCGTGCTGACTCCCTGCCTAGGCAAACTCTTTCGTCTCTGTCTATCCTCTAACGTCTTCCCTTCATGCTGGAAGTTAGGGTGACCACTCTCAACCCTCCAACTATCGTCCAATTGCTCTCATTTCTTGTCTTTCTAAAGTTTTTGAAACTATTCTTGCTTCCAAATTTCTTAAGCATTTCTCTTCTCATAATCTGCTCTCAGATCGCCAGTATGGCTTCCATAAGGGTCGCTCTACTGGTGATCTTCTTTCATATCTTACTAACTCTTGGTCATCCTCCTTTCGGGACTTCGGTGAGACTTTTTCTATTGCACTAGACATATCGAAAGCCTTCGATAGAGTCTGGCATAAATCTTTAATTTCTAAACTACCCTCCTTCAGTTTCTATCCCTCCATCTGTGCCTTTGTCTCTAATTTCCTTTCCGGCCGTTTCATAGCCGCGGTTGTGGACGGCCATTGTTCACTTCCTCACCCTATAAACTCCGGTGTTCCTCAGGTCTCTGTCCTATCTCCTATTCTCTTTCTAATTTTTATAAATGATCTCCTTAACTGTACCTTAATTCCCATCCATTCATACGCAGATGACTCAACCTTACACTACTCCATTACTTTTTCAGAACGCCCCAGCCAGCAATCCCTCAACGACAAACGTAATGAAGCCATACAACTCTTAAATTCTGATCTAAATACTATTTCCAATTGGGGCAGAGAAAACCTTGTTAACTTTAATGCTTCCAAAACCCAATTTCTCCATCTATCTACCCGTCAGGATCTCCCAGCGGACTATCCCTTATTCTTCAACAATACAAAAATCAACCCTTCATCTTCTCTCAATATTCTTGGTGTCTCTTTTTCTTCTGCTCTCATTTGGAAGGACCATATTACCAGTCTTGCTAAGGCAGCCTCCCAGAAGCTGGGTGTGCTCAACCGCCTTAGGGGGTTCTTTTCCCCTGCACAGCTTCTTGCTCTGTACAGGGGCATAGTGCGCCCTTGTATTGAGTATTGTTCACATGTGTGGGGAGGTTCCTCTCACACCGCTCTCCTAGACAAGGTTGAAAGGAAGGCCTTTCGTATCATTAATTCCCGTCCACTCACCAACTCTCTGCAATCTCTCTCTCCGCCGCAATGTTGCATCTCTCTCGCTATTCTATCGCTACTATAATAATCAGTGTTCCTCAGAGCTATCCCAGTGCATACCACCTCCTTTACATAGGGCACGTGGTACCCGTCTTGCAACTCAATCCCACCCCTACTCTGTGCAAATCTCCAACCCAAGAGTGAAACGTTACTCTCAAACTTTCTTCTACTCAACAGCTTAGCTCTGGAACTCTCTCCCAGAATCAGTTTTTCCCGCTTTCTATGACTTAAATTGCTTCAAACTCCGTGTGTCCAGGCATTTTGGCTCGAACGTCCCTTGATTTTGGCCTTGTCACTCTTTCAACTATGGGGGAGGCACTCGCTATAGGCAGTTATGCCTTTTGCCTCCCTCAATCACATAGAAAAAAAAAAAAAAATGCTGAAGGCCCAAAACACGGTTAAAGTTTTCATATTTCATCTCTGCTTAGTACTTGCGACACCTCGGTTAGGTTACCTTCTTAGGAAGGTAATCAAGTCGTACCCCACATGCTCGTGGTGACCTCGCAAACACCCATTTCTATTTATTTTTTCCATTTATTCTTTTTTCAAGATAGGGTGACACAAACGGGGGCGGCGCTACCTGGGTTTATCCCAGGTAGTAGTTTAATTTTATTGTAATTTTATTAAGTGTTTTGTATATTTTTAATTGTAGGGAGGAGGCTGTGGATAGCCAACACCTTCTTCCGACACAGAAAGATCCACAGGTACACGTGGAAACGGATGTTGACGATGAAGGATAAGACAGTGGTGGAACGAAAGTCATTGATTGATTTTGTATGTGTGGATGAACGAATGAAGAAATCTGTGATGGATGCTAGGGTGTATAGGGCTATTGGAGGGGGTCTGTCTGATCATTATGTAGTGGTTGTTGTTGTTCCCTAAGCTGCCTGGCCGAACAGCCCCGAGTCCCTGAGGAACGCCATGGCCACGATCGGGCTTTCCCACAGAGCTCTCATTGAGTGTAGATTGTGTTGTTGGCGTAAGTGGTTGTGTGAAATGCAGTCTTCTATGATGTGTTTAATGGTATGGGGTGCTGTGTTACATCCCGGGCAGGAGTCGACAACAGAATCATCCAGTCTCTTCTGATAGCTCAGGAGATCTGGATGGTGTCCGCATCTCAGCCTGGCCAGGTGGACTCTGTCCTCGCGAGGAAGGGAGGATTCGGAAGGATGGATTTCGGGAGGTCGTGCATGCAGCTGCGTGTTGTCTGTGAGTGAGTGGATGGATCGGTGAGAGATATGAGTATGGATGTGCTTCTGGAAGTTGGTTCGGGGTGGGCAGGGAGGGAGAGAGGACAATAATTGTGTGTGATACCGTGTGCTGGGTGTTGTTTTGATATTTCTTGGTGTCTGTGGGTGTGTTGCCATGTAGTTTAGTGGGTGGTCTTGGTTCGTGGAGGCTGCTGCCAGGAATTGAGTGCCTCTCATGTCCAGATGGTCTTTGACTTTGAGGATTTTGGTTTCTTGATGTAGGTGATCTGTGGGTGCAGTAGCTGTGCAGCCTGTAATGATCTTCAGGGCTTTGTTTTGAATAGTCTGTAAAGTCTTATGATGTGTTTCAGCTAGGTTAGAAGCCCAGGCTGGGCTTGCGTATTCCATCACTGATCTTATGTATTATTTATACTGTGGTGGTAGTTTCTTTGTTGTGTCCAAATTTTGTGTGAGCAAGTGACCTGAGGGCGTTAAGTCTGGGTGTCAGTTTCTTTTTAATGTTTGTGGTGTGCTGTTTGAATGTCATATGAGTATCATATGTTACTTCTAGGATTTTGGGTGTGTGTGTATGTGTTAGGGGTGTGTTGTTTATGGTGAGTTGAGGGATGTATTCGTGTTCTGTCCAACTTGTGAGCAGGGTTGCGGTGGATTTGGCTGGGGCTAGATTAAGTCTGTTTGTAGTGCACCAGCCATGTAGTGTGTTGAGATAGGGTTGAAGGAGATCTGTTGCTCTTTTTGGGTCATGGTGTGTGCATGTTTTTTTTTTTTTTTTTTTTTTTCTATGTGATTGAGGGAGGCAAAAGGCATTACTGCCTATAGCGAGTGCCTCCCCCATAGTTGAAAGAGTGACAGGGCCAAAATCAAGGGACGTTCGAGCCAAAATGCCTGGACACACAGAGTTTTAAGCAATTTAAGTCATAGGAAGAGGGAAAGACTGATTCTGGGAGAGAGTTCCAGAGCTCAGCTGTTGAGTAGAAGAAAGTTTGAGAGTAACGTTTCACTCTTGGGTTGGAGAGTTGCACAGAGTAGGGTGGGATTGAGTTGCAAGACGGGTACCACGTGCCCTACGTAAAGGAGGTGGTATGCACTGGGATAGCTCTGAGGAACACTGATTATTATAGTAGCGATAGAATAGCGAGAGAGATGCAACATTGCGGAGGAGAGAGAGAGACTGCAGAGAGTTGGTGAGTGGACGGGAGTTAATGATACGAAAGGCCTTCCTTTCAACTTTGTCTAGGAGAGCGGTGTGAGAGGAACCTCCCCACACATGTGAACAATACTCAATACAAGGGCGCACTATGCCCCTGTACAGAGCAAGAAGCTGTGCAAGGGAAAAGAACCCCCTAAGGCGGTTGAGCACACCAAGCTTCTGGGAGGCTGCCTTAGCAAAACTGGTAATATGGTCCTTCCAAATGAGAGCAGAAGAAAAAGAGACACCAAGAATATTGAGAGAAGATGAAGGGCTGATTTTTGTATTGTTGAAGAATAAGGGATAGACCGCTGGGAGATCCTGACGGGTAGATAGATGGAGAAATTGGGTTTTGGAAGCATTAAAGTTAACAAGGTTTTCTCTGCCCCAATTGGAAATAGTATTTAGATCAGAATTTAAGAGTTCTATGGCTTCATTACATTTGTTGTTGAGGAATTGCTGGCTGGGGCGTTCTGAAAAACTAATGGAGTAGTGTAAGGTTGAGTCGTCTGCGTATGAATGGATGGGAATTAAGGTACAGTTAAGGAGATCATTTATAAAAATTAGAAAGAGAATAGGAGATAGGACAGAGCCCTGAGGAACACCGGAGTTTATAGAGTGAGGAAGTGAACAATGGCCGTCCACAACCGCGGCTATGGAACGGCCGGAAAGGAAATTAGAGACAAAGGCACAGATGGAGGGATAGAAACCGAAGGAGGGTAGTTTAGAAATTAAAGATTTATGCCAGACTCTATCGAAGGCTTTCGATATGTCTAGTGCAATAGAAAAAGTCTCACCGAAGTCCCGAAAGGAGGATGACCAAGAGTTAGTAAGATATGAAAGAAGATCACAAGTAGAGCGACCCTTAAGGAAGCCATACTGGCGATCTGAGAGCAGATTATGAGAAGAGAAATGCTTAAGAAATTTGGAAGCAAGAATAGTTTCAAAAACTTTAGAAAGACAAGAGATGAGAGCAATTGGACGATAGTTAGAGGGTTGAGAGTGGTCACCCTTCTTTGGGACAGGTTGAATGTGAGCAAACTTCCAGCATGAAGGGAAGACGTTAGAGGATAGACAGAGACGAAAGAGTTTGTCTAGGCAGGGAGTCAGCACGGAAGCACAGTTTTTGAGAACAACAGGAGGAACACCGTCCGGACCGTACGCCTTATTAGTGTTAAGCCCAGAGAGGGTAGAAAGTACATCTTTAGAAGAGATTAGGATATTAGGCATAAGTAAGAGAGAGGAGGGCGGAGAGGGAGGAATAGCACCGGAATCATCCAAGGTGGAGTTTCTAGCAAAAGTTTGAGCGAAGAGTTTAGCTTTGTCAGAGGAAGAAGTGATGGTTGTGCCATTAGAGTGGGAAAGGGGAGGGAAAGACGAGGAAGAGAAATTGTTGGAGAGGTTTTTGGCTAGATGCCAGAAAGCTTGGGAAGAGCTAGAGTTAGATAGTTCAGTGCATTTATTATTGATGAAAGAGTGTTTGTCAAGTCGAAGAACAGATTTGGCTTGATTCCGGGCAGAAACATAGGAAGAATGAGAGTCTTGAGTTTTAAGGCGTCGGTACCGTTTGAATGCTTCCTCCTTATTGCGGACAGCAGTAGAACAGGCGTGAGTAAACCAAGATTTTTTAGAATTAGTCTGAGAAAAGGAGAATGGAATGTATGCTTCCATGCCCGATAGGATTACCTCGGTAATGCGTTCAGCACTCTCCGAGGGTCCCCGGCCACGGAAGCAGAAATCATTCCATCGGAAATCAAAGAAGTACTGCCGGAGAGCCTCCCAGTCGGCAGCGCCAAAGTGCCACAAGTGCCGCCGGCTAGGAGGATCGGGTGGCCGTACTGGAGAGATAGGACAGGTGACAGAGATAAGTTTATGGTCGGAGGAGCCCAGAGGAGAGAAAAGATCGACAGTATAAGAAGAAGGGTTAGTAGTTAGAAACAAGTCAAGAATGTTGGGCCGATCTCCGATGCGATCCGGGATACGGGTGGGTTGCTGAACTAACTGCTCTAGGTCATTTATGATAGAAAAGACGTAGGCTTGTTCACCAGGTGGATCAGTAGTGTGAGAGGAGATGTCATGTCATGTGTGAGTGTTATGTCATCTGCATAGGAGGCTAAGTTTATTTGGGGCGTATTGGGTGTAGTTATATCGTGCATGTACAGATTGAAGAGTGCGGGCGATAGGACGGATCCTTGTGGGACTCCGTTTGGAAAGTTTCTGATTTTAGATGACTGACCGGCAAAAGATACGTGTGCACATCTGCCTGCTAGGAAGTTGGCCAGCCACCTTTTTGTGTTGTTGTGCATGTTTGTGTTGTTGTTGTTGTTGTTGTTCCCTAAGCTGCCTGGCCGAACAGCCCCGAGTCCCTGAGAAAGGCCATGGCCACGATCGGGCTTTCCCACAGAGCTCTCATTGAGTGTAGATTGTGTTGTTGGCGTAAGTGGTTGTGTGAAATGCAGTCTTCTATGATGTGTTTAATGGTATGGGGTGCTGTGTTACATCCCGGGCAGGCGTCGACAACGGAATCATCCAGTCTCTTCTGATAGCTCAGGAGAGCTGGATGGTGTCCGCATCTCAGCCTGGCCAGGTGGACTCTGTCCTCGCGAGGAAGGGAGGATTCGGAAGGATGGATTTCGGGAGGTCGTGCATGCAGCTGCGTGTTGTCTGTGAGTGAGTGGATGGATCGGTGAGAGATATGAGTATGGATGTGCTTCTGGAAGTTGGTTCGGGGTGGGCAGGGAGGGGGAGAGGACAATAATTGTGTGTGATACCGTGTGCTGGGTGTTGTTTTGATATTTCTTGGTGTCTGTGGGTGTGTTGCCATGTAGTTTAGTGGGTGGTCTTGGTTCGTGGAGGCTGCTGCCAGGAATTGAGTGCCTCTCATGTCCAGATGGTCTTTGACTTAGAGAATTTTGGTTTCTTGATGTAGGTGATCTGTGGGTGAAGTAGCTGTGCAGCCTGTAATGATCTTCAGGGCTTTGTTTTGAATAGTCTGTAAGGTCTTATGATGAGTTTCAGCTAGGTTAGAAGCCCAGGCTGGGCTTGCGTATTCCATCACTGATCTTATGTATTGTTTATATACTGTGGTGGTAGTTTCTTTGTTGTGTCCAAATTTTGTGTGAGCAAGTGACCTGAGGGCATTAAGTCTGGGTGTCAGTTTCTTTTTAATGTTTGTGGTGTGCTGTTTGAATGTCATATGAGTATCATATGTTACTCCTAGGATTTTGGGTGTGTGTGTATGTGTTAGGGGTGTGTTGTTTATGGTGAGTTGAGGGATGTATTCGTGTTCTCCTGTCCAACTTGTGAGCAGGGTTGCGGTGGATTTGGCTGGGGCTAGATTAAGTCTGTTTGTAGTGCACCAACCATGTAGTGTGTTGAGATAGGGTTGAAGGAGATCTGTTGATCTTTTTGGGTCATGGTGTGTGCATGTGAGTGTTATGTCATCTGCATAGGAGGCTAAGTTTATTTGGGGCGTATTGGGTGTAGTTATATCGTGCATGTACAGATTGAAGAATGCGGGCGATAGGACGGATCCTTGTGGGACTGCGTTTGGAAAGTTTCTGATTTTAGATGACTGACCGGCAAAAGATACGTGTACACATCTGCCTGCTAGGAAGTTGGCCAGCCACCTTTTTGTGTTGTTGTGCATGTTTGTGTTGTAGATTTTGTTTGTTAGGTTGTGGCGGGGGATGGCATCGAAGGCTTTACTAATGTCGAGTGTGGCTAATAGTGATCTGTGTGGTGGTCTAGCTGAGTTGATGCCGTCGAAAGCTCTTTGTGTAAGGTCTGTCAGAAGAGTGTTTGTGGAGTGCAGTGGCCTAAAGCCATGTTGTGTTGGAGCTAGGGGTAGGTCAGGTGTAATTAGTTGTAATACTAGGCGTTCCATGACTTGAGGGGGAGCAAAGAAGTGTGATGGGGCGGTGCGAGGAGGGTAGCGTGGGGTCTTTGTTGGGTTTGGGGAATGTGATGATGATACCATGCTTCCAAATGTCTGGTATTGTGTTGTGTGAATAGCTGTAGTTTGATATGTTAGTGAGTGCTTGTATGCCTTGTGGTCCCAGGTGTCTGAGGTGTATGTTGCTTATGTTGTCTAGGCCACAGGCGGGTGAGTGCTTGAGATTGTTGATGATATGCTTTGTCTGGTGATTGGTGAAGGGTGTATAGTCAGGGTCTGTGGGGAATTGTCTCTTACGTCGGATGACATGTCGGTCGTCTTTGTGAGGTTTTAGGTGGCTGACATGTGAGAAGTGATTGATGAGAGTGTTTGCTTGTTGTTTACATGAAGGAGTAGAGTCTGTTGTTGTGATTGCAGCATGTGATTGTGTTGTGTTGCTGTTGGAAAGTGTGATGCTGTTTAGTGTTTTGTAGAGTTTTTTGGGGTTTGTTTTGTGATCAAGTGTTTGTAGGAAGTTATTCCAATTTAGTTTTTGTTGTTCTTGTATTTTGTTGTTAGTTTGGGTGTTGAGTGCTTGAATTTGTTGTGTGATGTCTTGTGTGTGGGGTGCTGGGGAGTGTTTCAGTATGTCGCATTGTCTGATGAGGTTTTGAATTTCTGGTGTGAAGTTGGGGTTGTGTCTTTTCCTGTTACCTCTTGGAATGTGTTTCTTGTCAGTGTTTTGGATAGTTTTATTGAGTATGTGTACAGCATTGTTGATGTTAGTGATGGGTGTACTGTTTAGAGTTGTGAAGTGTTGTTCTGTCTCATTTGTGAATGCTTCCCAGTTAGCTCTTTTATAATTGGTGTATGTGTGTTTGTGGCTAGCTGGGGTGAGTCTGGTTTTGGTGGTGATAATGATCGGGAGGTGGTCAGAGCCTAAGGTTCTGACCACCCTCCAGGATGTTGTGGGGGCGAGTTCTGGGGAGCAAAAGGTGATGTCAGGAGATGATGGGTTATAGAGGGCTTGGTGAGGAATATGGGTATGTTGATGGATGTCGTTAAGGATGATGAGGTTATCTGTTTGGTTTTGTAGTACCAGCCCTCTGTCTGTGTCGGGTTTGTCGACAAACCAGGCCGACGTCTTGGCGTTGAAGTCACCACCCAGGATGATGTGTGGGTGGGGTGTTTGTGATGTGTTGTAAGTGTGGTCTGTATTCATTTGGTACTGTAGGGGATGTTTGGGGAGGGATGTATGTGTTTATGATGGTTATGTTGGAGTTGTTGCCAGTGCGTATTTTAATTGATTGTATTTCTGTTGTGTTATCATTTGGGGGGAGGAGGGATTTGGTTTGTACACTGGTTACTATGTATGATATTTCTTTGTGTACCAAGGTGATGAGTCCACCGCCCCCGCCGACAGCCCGGTCTTGTCTGATGGTGGTGAAATTATGAAATGTGGGTGTTTTTTGTGTTGTGCGGAGTTTTGTTTCTTGTAATGTTTTGTAATGTTTGCATGTTTGTGTTGTAGATTTTGTTTGTTAGGTTGTGGCGGGGGATGGCGTCGAAGGCTTTACTAATGTCGAGTGTGGCTAATAGTGATCTGTGTGGTGGTCTAGCTGAGTTGATGCTGTCGAAAGCTCTTTGTGTAAGGTCTGTGAAAAGAGTGTTTGTGGAGTGCAGTGGCCTAAAGCCATGTTGTGTTGGAGCTAGGGGTAGGCCAGGTGTAATTAGTTGTAATACTAGGCATTCCATGACTTTGGAGGGGGAGCAAAGGAGTGTGATGGGGCGGTGCGAGGAGGGTAGCGTGGGGTCTTTGTTGGGTTTGGGGAATGTGATGATGATACCATGCTTCCATATGTCTGGTATTGTGTATTATGTAGTGGTAGCTAAGGTTAGGATACAAAAGAAGTGGGTGAGGAGAGCTGGAGGGAGGCGAGAGGAGGGTGGAATGGTGAGGAGGGTGGAGAGGTTGCAGGAGGAGGAAGTCAGGGAGGAGTACAGGAGAGCAGTGGAAAGACGACTAGGTGGGTTCGACCTGGAAGTTGTGGAGGGGATGAGCAAGGTGTTTAAGGATGAGATCTGTGCAGCATGTGAGGAGGTGTGTGGAGTGAGGAGAAGAGGGAGGGGAGTGAAAGGTACAGCATGGTGGACAGAAGAGGTAAGAATAGCTGTGGAAGAAAAGAAGAAAGCATATAGAGAGTGGTTGGGTAGTAGAGGGAATGAAGATTTCGAGAGACAGAAACGAGCGAGGTACGTGGAGAGTAAGAGGGTGGTAAAGGAAAGTAAGAGAAGAGTAGATGAGGAATTTGGAAGGAATCTGAGTGTAAAATGGAGGGAGAGTAAGAAACTGTTCTGGAAAGAAGTCAAGAAAGTTAGGGAAGGTAGCAAGGGAAACAGTAAGGGTGTGAAAGATAAAAATGGGAGAATGCTAGCCAAGAAGCAAGAGAGAGTCGAAAGATGGAGGGAGTACTTCAATGAGTTGCTAAATGTAAGGAATGAAGAGCCAGCAAACATAGCTGGATATGGTATGGGAGGGAGAAGAAGAAAAGTAGTGGAGGAGGAGGTGGGGATCAGGAGGTCAGAAGTGTGGGAAGCCATGAAAAGAGTGAAGTTGGGGAAAGCACCAGGAACAGATAGAGTGTGTGAGGAAATGTTGAGGTATGGTGGTGAGATAGTGATTGAATGGGAATGGATGATGTGCAAACTAGCATGGGAGAAGGGGAGTGCACCCGATGACTGGAAGACTGGCATAATAGTCTCCCTATATAAGGGCAAAGGGGAAAGAGGAGTGTGTGGTAACCACCGAGGAATATGTCTTTTAAGCGTAGTAGGGAAGGTATACAGTAGGGTAGTGATTGAAAGAGTGAGAGTGAGAACGGAGAAATGGATAGGCAACGAGCAGGGAGGTTTTAGGAAGGGAAGAGGATGTGTAGATCAGATTTTTACCCTGAATTGTGTTGCAGAGAAATATCTGGAGAAGAAACAAAAGGTGTATGTTGCCTTTATGGACTTGGAGAAGGCCTATGACAGAATGGATAGAGAAGGTTTGTGGAAAGTACTTGGAATATACGGAGTAGATGGCAAGTTGCTGAAAGCTGTGAAGAGCATGTATGAGGGTGCAAAGGCGGCAGTACGTGTGGAGAATGAGCAGAGCGAGTTTTTTTACCTGAATGTTGGTTTGAAACAGGGGTGTGTGATGTCCCCGTGGTTGTTTACTGTATATATGGATGGAGTCATGAAAGAAATACTAGGAAGAGCAATGGATGTTGGTGTATCGCTGAAAAGGGAGGGAATTGAGTGGAAGCTACCTATACTGCTGTTTGCGGATGATACAGTTCTGATGAGTGATAATGAATGGGAGTTGCAGGGTCTGGTAAATGAGTTTGGAACAGTGTGCGAAAAACGGAATTTGAAGGTAAATGCGGGGAAGAGCAAGGTTATGGTATTCGAAAGGGGTGAAGTCACAGAGTGTGAGGTGAAGCTGAATGGTCAGGCTATGGAGATCGTCAACTCTTTTAAGTATCTGGGCAGTGTGTTGAGTATGGATGGGACTATGGATGAAGAAGTGCGGGAGAGGGTACAACAGGGGAAGAGGGTTGTAGGAATGCTGAAAGCAGTAACAAGAAATAGGGTGGTCAGTATGGAAGTGAAGAAGTCCTTGCATGACAGTGTGGTAATCCCGACACTGACTTACGGAAGCGAAGCACGGACGTTGGTTGAGAGACTCAGACCAAGAGTGAGAGCAGTGGAAATGAATTACTTAAGAAGTGCGTGCGGAGTTACATGGATGGATAGACAGACTAGTGAGGAAGTAAGAAGGAGGTGTGGTGTGGAGGTAGATGTGCTGGAAAGTGTGAAAAGGAACAACTTGAGATGGTTCGGCCATATGGAACGTATGGAAAGCGAGAGAATGACTAAGAGGGTGTACGAGAGCGAGGTGGAGGGACAGAGAGGGGAGAGGTAGACCGAATGAGAGGTGGAAGGATGGAGTGAGGAAGTACATGAACGAAGGCGGTGCTGGTTGGGGGGAGGGGCGTTGACTGACTGGGGACAGAGGTGCATGGGGGCGGTTCGTTCGTGGCCACCCCTTCGGGGATCACGGCGTCAGGCAATAGATAGATAGATAGATAAATATATATAAACAATGGCTGGCCAAGGCAAACGGAGGCAGAGTTTATTGGGAGATGAAGAGAGCTATGAATTTGAGGGATTTCTGGCGGAGGGTAATGAAGTGGAGGATCAATTGACTGTAATGAAGAGACATGATGGGTCTGTTAAGATGGAAGGGAGTTATGGAGAATTGGAGGAGGGATATAGGTATGAAGGTGGAGTCACTGACAGAAATATGTGGAGCCAGTTCAGTAGCAGCTGCAGATGGGCCATTAACCCGGGAACTGCGGGGAGACTCTTAAGAGTTCCCCCGGCGGACTGCGGGGAGACTCTTAAGAGTCAGAGAAAACAAAAATCAACTTTTGACATAAAAAATAAATAAAAAAAAAATTAAAAAAAAAAAAAAATTGGCCCCTGGCCATGCAAAATCTCAGTCCTCTACCTCCCCTCCTTCCCCACTTTCCTCCTCTCCTTCAGTTATCACCTATTTTCCCTGTTATTCCCTTATTCTGAGGTATATTTTCGTGCTAACATTAGAAATCCGGTTGTTGTTGTTGTTCCCCAAGCTGCCTGGCCGAACAGCCCCAAGTCCCCGAACAAGGCCAAGGCCATAACCGAGCGCCCCCACAGAACCCTCCCTGCCGACCACAATAAAGCCTGGGTGACCGAAGCCACTCCATGGCGGGGATCTGAGGAGGGAGCGGAAACGCCCGGGAAACCAAAGCCCCACCCAGGGCCCTGTGCCCCTCAGCAATTATGAAGAGAAAGTTGAGGGGCAAAGGAAAAATGTGACGCTTTGGCTTTCAATCTGGTAGATTGGGATGACCTCCCAATCCACGGAAGAGACGCCGTCACTTGAGATCTAGAAAATATATAAGTAAAAGGAACAGTCAGAGTAAGCTATGGGTATGGCAGAGATCGCTCAGTTCTCACTCTGATCATCACCAGAAATCCGGTTGCAGGGTGTGGTCATCACTGATAGCAAGCGAATGCAAGAGAGAGAGAGAGAGTATCGATCGACTGTGTCTCAGTGGCCTTGGGGGAAATTGGCGGGAAAGCAGCTTGCCTCACCCATACATTATACAACTCGCGGGCTATATCTCCGATTTTGACCATCCAAACGCTGTTTTCACTCGTTTTATTGTTGTTTCAGGTTAATACCTTTATAATCAACCTATATTAGGCGCATATGGATAAGTATTAATGCTATTAATGGTACAATGAATATTTTAGTGACTGAAACACCTCAAATACATGCGCACAGGGAGAGGTGTCTAATTACCCCCATGCGCACTTGTTAGGTTAATTGCTAATAGTCCAGTAGCCATGGTGCTGCACCTTGTTTTGTCGGATAAAGTTTTTTTTTTTGCTGTTTCTTGTAGCTTGGGGGTACCTCTTCAAAATACAGGAGGGTACCCATTGGGCACCCTTGGGCATTTTGAGATATTAACCCCATAAACACCAAAATCACAAAAGAAACGTGATTTATTATCAAGTCCGTCACCAGAGATGTCAGGGAGACAGTGGTCAACAAAAATCATCATCTCCTCCTGTCAACCAAACTACCAGCCCAGAAAGTTGTCCTGTCATCCATTGAAATAAAAAAACAGCTGAACAAATTACTGTGTGAGGAACTGAGCAAAGACAGGCTATTTCATCTACGGAGCACAAAGAAGCACAAGTTGGTGGTGACAGGTGAGGACCCATGTCCCATCGAGATCAGGATGGAAGAAAGACGGGACAGATATGATCTAGAAAATCAGCAGGAAGAAGCTGACACCATCATCGTCCAACAAGTCCTGAGGTGTGCTGGAGAAGCCCATCACATCACTGTGGTTTCTGATGACACAGATGTGTTTGTCCTCCTTCACCATTACCATCAGACAGGACTGGATGTACCACTAATCATGGATTCCCCCCGCAAGGACAGAACAATAGTGGACATCAAGTCAACATTGGCCAAGCAGACACAAATTGTCGAACACCTTTTACCAGCCCATGCCATATCAGGATGTGACACTGTAGCATCGTACTATGGGTTGGGAAAAGGCTCTGTCATCAAAGCCCTGCAAGCTGGTTATGACCTATCAGCCATTGGCAACATGGATGCACCATTCCAGCAAGTCCTTGAACAAGCCACTGCCTTCATCTCAGCCTGTTATGGCATAACAGAGAGCACGGACATGTCCCACACAAGGCTACTTGTCTGGGGAAAAAAGAATGGGAAAGGACATATGTCTGCACCAAATCTGGCTGCTCTACCACCAACAAAGGAAGCATTCCTTGAAAATGTTAAGAGGGCCCACTTCCAAGCGTACTTGTGGCGAAATCTCGATGTGAATCAGCTACCAGCACTGGACCCAGAGGAATTTGGATGGGAAAAAGACACCTGTAACAGGGCACTGATCCCAATCCACCTACCAGAAGATGCCAAACTTGTATTGTATTGTTTTGTAGATGTTTAGGTGACAATCACCACGGTCGATCTGGGGATCCGCCGCTGATGAGCTCGTCCTGGAATCTTTACGACTCTGAATCTTACGATTCTTTACAGGACTGAACATGCCATTTTTATCGGCAATAGCTCAGAGAAGAGTGTTGAGAGGGGAGAAGGGGTGTTGGAGAGAGAGGAAGGTGTTGGAGTGGCTTTGTTATGTGTCTTTTGTCTGTATACGTCGTCAGGATGTCCCCTGACTGGGTGCAAGCATGTGAAACATGCTAGGACGTACTACCGCACCCACTAAATGTCCGCCGTGGCAGGGATTCGATCCCGGGTCTTTCAGATTCACACGCGAGCGTGCTCACCACTTGACCACCACGGCCTGGGACACTTGTCCCAGACTACATCCTGAAGATGATCCGGTGTGGCTGCAAGAGTGAGACCCCTTGTGCTTCCAAGAAGTGCAGCTGTAAAGAACATGGTTTGGCATGCACGATGTTCTGTGCATGTTTCAGGGTAGGATGCTCAAGATCCTACGTTTTGGGCATGAAGGGGTTAATATCTCAAAATGCCCAAGGGTGCCCACTGGGCACCCTCCTGTATTTTGAAGAGGTACCCCCAAGCTACAAGAAACAGCAAAAAAAAAACTTTATCCGACAAAACAAGGTTCATCAATAAATCAGGCTATGGCTCCCGGACTATAACCTAGATGCTGTGATAAGGAAAGTAGACGAGCTGGAGGCAGAGAACATGGCACTCAAGGAGCAGCTAAAGGAGTATGAGGGCCATTTAAGTGAGAAAGTAAAGGGAGTAATAAGCGTGGAGAAAAATGAGTGGACAAAGGTGGGGAATGCTAAGGTAGAGACATTGGAAGAAATCATGAAGGAGCAGGTGGAAGAGAGAGAAAAAGAGAGTTTGAGAAGAATGTAGTGCAGGTTTTGAAGAGTAAGGAGAAGGTAGTGAGGGAAACAATAGATAGAGGTAAAAGTGTAATCATTTTTGGAGACATTGAAGAACATTTAGCAGATATGAGGGAAACAAGGGGAAGGGATGACCAAGTAAAGAAAATTTTGGGGTCTCTAGATGAAGGCTGTAATTGGGTGAAAGAACTGGATGAAGTAAGACAGCTAGGAAGATATAAAAAGGGTGAGATGAGACCGATAAAAGCAGAGTTTAAATCTAGGTCAGTGGTTGAAGCATTAACCAATGTAAGCTGGAGGCTAAATAGGTGTACTGAAATAAAACATATTAGGGTGAAAAAGGACTTAAGCATAGAAGAAAGGGAAAAGTTAAGAGAAGTTCAAGCGAGGGCTGATGATGAGAATCGAAAATTGTCAGATGAGGAGAATTTTTTTTTTTTTTGGAGAGTAAAGGAAGGGAAACTAAAGAAGTGGTACATTCAGAGTCAGAAAGAATGGAAAATACGAGGAGAAATGAACAAGGAGACAGTGAGTCAGGTAGTGGATCAAATCAAGGACAAAGAGATAGTGAGGGAGGAGCAGGAGATGGAGACAGTGAGTCAGGTAGTGGATCAAATCAAGGACAAAGAGATAGTGAGGGAGGAGCAGGAGATGGAGACAGTGAGTCAGGTAGTGGATCAAATCGAAGACAAAGTGAAAGTGAGGGAGGAGCAGGAGACAAGAAACAGGAGAGAAAGTCAGGATATGGAGAGAGTGGGAGATTAAGAAAGGTTTGTGAGAACAGGAAGGCAATAACGAGCCAGCTGAAATTGGGTCTCTTGCATATCCGGTCTTTACGCAATAAGATGGATCATATCTGCGAGATCTTGAATGAATCCAATCTTGACATACTTTGTCTTACTGAAACTTGGTTATCTGAGTCAGATCTGAACATAATTCGTGCTGCATTGCCCAAAACTTATTCCATAATCAGTGTCCCCAGACCCGGCGCACGTTTGGGTGGTGGCGTAGCAATAATTTACTCTCAGGCATTGATGAACATTAGCCAAATTATTACTTGTGACCTCGTTACTACCTCCTTTGAGTTCGTGGAAGTGCTTATCAATCTTCATCGGCAGGTGATTAGGATTGCAGTAGCTTATCGTCGTCCCCACCCTGGTTCAGATAGAGTTTTTATTAACGAGTTTGGAGAGTTTCTGGAGGCCTTTGCTGAGAGGTCTGGATCGTTGCTGATATGTGGTGATTTTAATTTCTGGGTTGATCATCCATCCCTCAAGCCTTATTCAACTGAATTTCTCGAGTTAATTGATGGTAACAATTTTGTAAATCTCGTCACTACTCCAACACATGTCGCGGGTCATATTTTGGATTTAGTCTTGTCTCCCTCTGATTGTGATCGCGTTGCAGATGTGGAGGTGGATGTTGTTGATTCAGTGCTGTCTGATCATGCTCTGGTTACTTTTAGCTTTGATGTCCCGAGACCACCCTCTTACAACAAGACAATCAAATTCAGAAACTATGCTAGTATTGATCATACACAGTTATTTTGTGCGGTTCGTACTTCTCTCAACTCTGTCGACCCGTCTGATCTCTCTACTGATGAGTTGGTTATATTACATAATCAGTTGCTGAGCTTGATTTTCACTAGATACTGCCCCGAGATTGAAAAGAGAATTATTGTACGTGATGATTGCCCCTGGTATGATTCGTCCATCACTTCTCTCCGGCGACATCGTAGGAAGGCTGAACGTGACTGGCGTATGATGCGGACGGATGAAGCTCGTACCCAATATGTGAATGCAAGAAATGCTGTTCTCTTGGCTGTAAAGCAACGCAAGGTCGATTACTATAGATCCAGGATTGTGTCCTGTGGTGGTGACCAGAGAAAACTTTACGGCATTCTGAGAAACTTACTTGGAAAAAAAAATTAATCTTCAAAACCTGCATCAGTGTGTGATATGAAGCTTGCCTCAGATTTTGCCTCCTTCTTTAGTTCCAAGGTGTCGGGTATACGCGATGAATTAAATATATGTAACGTGCCAGATGATTTCTCTGTTAGGTTCCAAACTCGCCGCAGCAATTATTTGATTATTTCCACCTTCCAACCAGTTGAGGTCAGTGATGTTCTTTGCTATATTAGGAACTCTAAAAAGACCTTTTGCAATCTTGATCCTCTCGATGTATCAAGGTTGCAGAACGTTTACGAACACGCAGCCGACCTTGTTTGTAGAATCATTAATAAATCGTTCTCTGAAGGTACATTTCCTCAGACTGAGAAATCAGCTATTGTACATCCTCTCATTAAAAAATCAGGTCTTGACGTGCAGGACTTGTCAAGCTACCGCCCAGTCTCAAATTTATCATTCCTCTCTAAGATTATGGAACGCGCTATCCTAGACCAGCTACTACCTGTGTTGGAGGCCAACGGGACTATTCCCCACCTTCAATCTGCTTATAAGAAACATCACTCTACCGAGACCGCTCTCTGTAGGGTTCATAACGATCTGGTGATGGAGTGCTGTGCCGGTAACTCATCTCTATTGGTCTTGTTGGATCTCTCTGTTGCTTTTGACACGGTCGATCATCGGTTGTTGCTAGACGACCTACAGCAGTCCGGAATTAGTGTCAGGGCACTTGCTTTGCTTGAATCATATTTGTCTAATCGAACCCAATCAGTGATGGTGGGTGATGCTATGTCTGATCCAGTTTCTCTACTGTGTGGGGTGCCTCAGGGTTCTGTGCTGGGCCCTATTCTATTTGCTGTGTACACAAGCAGTCTGGCATCTCTTCTTCGTGCCCATGGATTATCATATAATTTTTATGCTGATGACACTCAAGTCTATGTTAAGATAAATGATGTAGGAGATATAAAGGACAGAATGAAAATTTTGATGTCGGATATAAAGATCTGGATGGTTCGTAGAAAGCTGAAACTGAACGATGGGGAAAACTGAACTAATTGTTATTCATGGAAACAGGAGGACTGGTGTCAACGACTTTGGATCACTTAACATTGGTGAAGCATAACTCTCTCCTGCTGTATGTGTCAAGAATCTCGGTGTGTTCTTTGACTCAAAACTTAGTTTTAAAAAGCAAATTGATCAAATAGTCAAAACTTGCAACTACCAGATTCGTACTTATATGCTGTCCGAAAATCACTGGACAAACAGTGTCTTTTGACACTGCTTCTCTCTCAAATCATGTCTCGCACAGACTATTGTAACTATGGTTTGACCTTCCCAAATATTTTCTACAAAAACTGCAGTCAGTAATAAATCGGGCTGCTCGACTTGTTTTTGGCCTCCCACCTAGAACGCCTACTACATCGAGTTTGATTGAGTTGCATTGGCTCCCGATCAAGGCCAGAATTGAATTCAAGCTTTGTCTTATGGCTTTCAAAGGGGTTAAGTTTGGTGAGCCTAAATACCTGGCTGAACTTTTGCTACCCCAACGGGATCGACCCTGTATGTCTCTGCGCAGTGGGGATGATGTTTTGAGATTGGATGAGCCTACCGTTGCTTATCAGTCGGCATTTGTATCTCGTGCTTTCTCCCACACGGCTCCAAGGTTGTATAATCGGTTGCCGGACTGTATTAAGCAGTCTATATCTGTTGAGTCCTTCAAGAAGCATTTAAAGACCTTTATGTTTCAAAAGTGTTACGACCTGAGGAATGGTGTGGTGACAGATGATTATGGAGTTTAGTGGTTATAATTATTGTATTAACCCTCTCACGACCATATGACGCAGAGGTTGCCAGATTAGCAATAAGAAATAAAGTTCTCTCACTCTTATAATTACCTCTTCAAAATTAGTGTTCTGCCCACAGCTAACTCAAAGACAACTGCAGAGGTTAAAGTAACTAAACTAAAGGTTTCTAAATACCCCTGATGGTAACAAAGGCTTTAAAGTATCCCTAATAGGCTCAAAATTGCATCAAGGATGTGAGAGGGTTAATAACTGTGTAAATTGTGTTGTAAATATGTTAATGTAGTTTTATTGAAATTGTGTTTTGTGTTCGAGCGCTTGCGAATTCATTTTGAAGATTGAGCGCTCTTTTAAATAAGTAAAATTGTGATAACAGTAAAAGTCCTGTAATCCGAATAGCAGGCGACCGGGCCTCGTTGCGATTACCGGATTTTTCGGATTATTGGAATTTACCCCTATGAACCTGTGTATTAACCCTTCTCTAGCAGGTGCTCTGTGGCCGTTTTGGGCCTTTCTGGGCCGTTCTGACTGCTATATCAACCATCAGTATGAAAGGAACTGTATTGCGCCGAAAACTAGGTGGAAATCGCTACACAATGACGCCACATACAGCTACGTAGCACTCGTGGAGCACTGACAGTGTTACCTCGAAGATGGAAGTTTAGCTGATTTTGCTACCTTGCTCACTTTTAGCGAACTATTGGTTACACTGTCATCCTCACGCGCGGTGGGGGAACTGGAGTTAGTGTGGGCCGGGAGGCCACAGATGTCGGACGTATGGATCATTACTATCCCACCCATTTTCACTCGATTTCCACCCTTTTTTCACCCGTTTTTTGCCAGTTTTTTCAACTCGACTTATGTGGTGAGCCGCTTTTTAAGGGTTAATGGCCTGACGAAAACCTGAACACAATATAGGCTATGCATATGCACAATATAATGCTATACATCCAATATGAAACATAATGGTAAACATTTAAAGTGATTTCATGAACATATGATATGTGAGTGTACCATTATGTGTTACCTGGGTGATTTTTTTGGGTAGCCTAATGCGTCAAAAAGGGGACTTCGGGACTTTTTGAAATTCGGACTATCGGGTGAATTCGGATTTGGCCTAATTTTTAAAAATTTGGACTATTGGGAGATTCCAATTATCGGTCGTCGGATTATCGGACTTTTACTGTATTATTATTATAATTCCTCCACATGTGTCCCCCTTCCCCTCCTTCCTCCCTCCTCAATTATCGGGTATTTGCCCTATTACTCCCGATATTTATCGAGTATTTTCGCGCGAGGACGGCTGGGAGAGATGGGGGGGTGTCTTTCTCCGACCCTCTAGCTGGTCTGAGACATCCCCTATCCGTCTTGGTAGCATACAAGACAGGAGAGGGAGAGAATGTATGTCTCTCGCCGATCCGGCTCATCTTACGACCGCGGGGCTAAAATATTCGATTTTCATCAGCCAATTGCTGTTCACACTACTTTTATTGCTCTTCAATGTTCATATGTTCATATTAAAAGAAAATGAGCACATATGGAGAAGTAATAATGTTATATTTGGTAAATATGACGATTTTCGTCAGACTTGAAGCAAATACCTTCGCACGGCGGGCACTTTGAACTACCATAGCTTCGCCGTTTAAAGGTTTTATGTATGTTTTCTATTTCAGACACTGCCCCACCTGGAGAAAGAAGTGGAGGAGCACCGAGCCCAGTACGAGTTTTGTGTCACCCTCAACGACAAGCGGAAGAAGCTCAGCGAGTTGCGGCGAGAGTTAGCCTGGGCGATGGTCAGTTTTTATTTTGTTTCCCTTACGGGGGCCCACCTCGCCTTTTTTTCTTTCTCTCCCTCTCTCTTTGGCTTGTATCCAATAGGCCCCATTTAGCCTACTATTTTAAGACATTTACCCCCATCCAGGTGTCAATAATTTCCTGGCGAGCGGTAGCGATCCAGCATATATATATTTTTGTTTTGACAGCAAGCTAAATTTGTAAATTTTTCGATAGAAATATGTCTCCGGCGAAGCTGGAATTTTCCATACAATGCTGGCTCGCTATCGCTCGCCAGGAAAAAATCGACACCTGGATAGGGATAAACGTCTTAAAACAGTTGGCTGAATGGGCCCGAATAGATACAAGTCAGAGAAAGAGAGAAAAGGAGAGAAAGAGAAAAAAAGCAGGTGACCCTCCTTAATTTGTCAAGTACTGTACAGTATTTGTCAAGTACTGTACAGTATTTGTCAAGTACTGTACAGTATTCAATTGGGTTTTATTTGCTATTAAGGCTAACTGGTTCGACGTCTTGTGGGTTGATATGATATTTGTTGAATTATTATTGAGAATTTTGCTTGCTTTTGCCAATTTCGAGCATTGTGTTTTAGTTTGTCCCCTAGGCTAACAAAAATGCCTTCCCAGACTCGTTAGCTTTGGTCGGCAACCTTATAAAATCCGGGTGGATGGGACTCGTCAGCCTTGGTCGGCAACCTGTCTAGGGAAGTAAACCTTATTCAAATCTGTACTGCATACCTAAGGGTGAAGCAGGTTGGTGGATGGACTAGCCGCTCACCACTGTAGACAAATAGTGCTGAAAAGATACATAGAAGGCCTCGGAGTTGGACGAACCCAAGATTAGTGGTCAATCCTGTAAGTCCTTCAGTAAACTGGCACGGATTGACCTCACAGGGGATAGGTCCGCTTGGAGGCATTTTGTGTATGGCCACCCTCATAAAGGGGAGTAAGGCGTCTGGCAATAGATAGATAGATAGACTTCCTTTAACCCTCCAGCCCCGGCTATGTATTATATATATATTCCTCGAAAACCGGGTGTTTTGGCCGAAAAACGTCTAGGCTAGGCTACCGTATATTCGTTAATCAGACTGCTTCCCGCATTCCCGCGCATCCCCAAGCGTAGCTGTGTTATTTACCTGTAGAATGGCATTAAGTAGAGCTCTCTAAGTCAACTGGTTGAGCTGTGATGATGATTTCATTGGAGATAACTTTATGGTCAAAACAGCCACTTTACACTACTATTCGATACTTAACAACAACATACAGGCACACAAGAACAAGCGCCGCTCTCCTTCTTGTGGCCGGAGATGCGGGGCGTCGGTCCAGCCGGCTGTTGTTTACATGCGTCGGACCGACGCCTCGCACACGAAGCTCACAGGCTTTCAACTACAGGGGTGTTCAAGAGTCCTTCCGGGTTCCTGGTATATGCTTTTTTATGGGCGTTTAAGAGCCCATCCGTGTTGAGAGGGTTAAACTATAAAAATACTCAAAGCTAAATTTGTACATTTTTCGATAGAATAATGTCCCGGTCAAAGGCCAATTTATTTCAAATTACAGGATCACTAACGCTCGCTCAGAAAAAATTGACATCTGAACGAGGTTCAGCTTGGTGAGTTATGGCGAGAATTAGCTTGGGCAATGGTTAGATTTTCCATTTATCTATATTTATTTATTTAATCATGTATTTTTTTCATTGTATAGTACAGTATTAGTTTGTATTTTATTTGTTAACCCGGCAGCTGCGGGGAAACTCTTCAGAGGTTTTACTGGGCGACTGCGGGGAGACTTAAGATCCTAGGCCTAAAAAAAAACTTTTAAAAGGCCCCAGTAGCACTTGAATGTTTTTTTTTTTCCTCCATACCTCATATCACTTCTCCACATCTGTCAAAAGTCCCCTCCTTTCCCCCCCTTCAATTATCACCTATTTTTCTCTTATTCCTGTAATTATCGGTTTATTTATGGCGCCTAAAATGCCCACCCAGTTCTAAGGTGGAAAGGGAGGGTGTGGGAGGAGGAGAGAGAGAGAGAGAGAGTAGTAGCCCAGACTACATCCAGTCTCTCGCCAGAGCTCGTGGAGGGAGGGTGTACTCTCGCTCACTGCCAACTTCATTAATGAACCGCTCAGCAATATTTCATGTTTCTCACCCCCCAAACACTATTCCCACTTGTTTTATTGTTGTAACATGTTACTATCTTCATATTAAACGTAAAATAGGCGCATATGGATAAGTATTAATTATATTTATGGTAAATTAACGATTTTAGTGAGGAATGAGTCTAAATAGCTACGCACAGGGGTATGGTGTATACTACAGGGGCTGCGCAGCTGAGAGGTTAACAATCAGGCAAATGTCCAGTCAAGTCCCCGTAACAAGGGCACACCCTAGCCCTGTCAATCAAGGGAGTGCACAGCATTAAAAACTGCATCTCTTATGTGCATCTACAGTCTATCTTTCTATCTATCTATTGCCGGACGCTGTGATCCCGAAGGGGTGGCCACGAACGAAAGGCCCCCATGCACCTATCCCCTGTCAGTCGATGCCCCTCCTCCCAACCAGCACCGCCTTTATCCATATACTTCCTCACTCCATCCTTCCACCTCTCTTTCGGTCTACCTCTCCCTCTCTGTCCTTCCAGCTCACTCTCAAACACCTTCTTCGTCATACTCTCGCTTCCCATACGTTTCATATGGTCGAACCATCTCAAGGTGTTCCTTTTAACACTTTCCAGCACATCTACCTCCACACAACACCTCCTTCTTACTTCCTCATTCGTCTGTCTATCCCTCCATGTAACTCCGCACACACTTCTCAAGTAACTCATTTCCACCCCTCGCACTCTTTGTGTGAGTCTCTTCTCAAACGTCCATGCTTCGCTTCCGTAAGTCATTGTCGGGATTACCACACTGTCATGCAAGGACTTCTTCACTTCCATACTGACCACCCTATTTCTTGTTACTGTTTTCAACGTTCCTACAACCCTCTTCCCCTGTTGCACCCTCTCCCGCACTTCTTCATCCATAGTCCCATCTTTACTCAACACACTGCCCAGATACTTGGGGAGCTGACGATCTCCATAGCCTGACCGTTCAACTTTCACCTCACACTCTGTGACTTGACCCCTTTCGAATACCATAACCTTGCTCTTCCCCGCATTTACCTTCAAATTCCGTTTTTCGCACACTGTTCCAAACACATTTACCAGACCCTGCAACTGCCATTCATTATCGCTCGCCAGAACTGTATCATCAGCAAACAGTAGTACAGGCAGCTTCCACTCATTTCCCTCCCTTATCAGCGATACACCAACATCCACTGCTCTTCCTTGTTTTTCTTTCATGACTCCATCAATAAATACAGTAAACAACCACGGGGATATCACACACCCCTGTTTCAACCCAACATTCAGGTCAAAGAACTCGCTCTGCTCATTCTCCACACGTACTGCCGCCTTTGCACCCTCATACATGCTCTTCACTGCTTTCAGCAACTTGCCATCTACTCTGTTTATTCTAAGTACTTTCCACATACCTTCTCTATCCACTCTGTCATAGGCCTTCTCCAAGTCCATAAAGGCAACATACACCTTTTGTGGGCACTCCTTCGGGGATCACGGCGTCAGACAATAGATAGATAGATAGACACCTTTTGTGGGCGGGTGCCCAACCCTGAAAGGGGTTGAAATAGGGGAGCTATCCCCACGCCAAAGGCGGCTTTCTAGGGCCTTTCCTAGCTGACTCTGAGAGGATTGGGTTTTAGTCATGTGGTGATGGGCTGGTCTATCAGAGTGAGAACTGAGCGATCTCTGCCATACCCATAGCTTACTCTTATATATTTTCTAGATCTCAAGTGACGGCGTCTCTTCCGTGGATTGACCTTCCAATCTACCAAGATTGGAAGCCAAAGCGTCACATTTTTCCTTTGCCCCTCAACTTTCTCTTCATAATTGCTGAGGGGCACAGGGCCCTGGGTGGGTCTTTGGTTTCCCGGGTGTTTCCGCACCCTCCTCAGCTCCCCGCCATGGAGTGGCTTCGGTCACCCAGGCTTTATTGTGGTCGGCAGGGAGGGTTCTGTGGGGGCGCTCGGTTATGGCCTTGGCCTTGCTTGGGGCCTTGGGGCTGTTTGGCCAGGCAGCTTGGGGAACAACAACACCTTTTGTTGTTTCTCCAGATATTTCTCCACAACACAATTCAGGGTAAAAATCTTATCTACATATCCTCTTCCCTTCCTAAAACCTCCCTGCTCGTCACCTATCCATTTCTCCGTTCTCTCACTCACTCTCTCAATCACTACCCTACTGTACACCTTCCCTACTACGCTTTGAAGACATATTCCTCGGTGGTTACCACACACTCCTCTTTCCCCTTTACCCTTATATAGGGGGACTATTATGCCTGTCTTCCAGTCATCAGGTGCACTCCCCTTCTCCCATGCTAGTTTGCACATTTTCCATACCCATTCGATCACTATCTCACCACCATACCTCAACATTTCCCTACACACTCCATCTGTTCCTGGTGCTTTCCCCAACTTCACTCTATTCATGGCTTCCCACACTTCTGACCTGATCCCCACCTCCTCCTCCACTACTTCTCTTCTTCTCCCTCCCATGGTGCTTTTCCCAACTTCACTCTTTTCATGGCTTCCCACACTTCTGACCTGATCCCCACCTCCTCCTCCTCCACTACTTCTCTTCTTCTCCCTCCCATACCCCATCCAACTATGTTTGCTGGCGCTTCATTCCTTACATTTAGCAACTCGTTGAAGTACTCCTTCCATCTTTCGACTCTCTTGCTTCTTGGCTAGCATTCTCCCATTCTTATCTTTCACACCCTTACTGTTTCCCTTGCTATCTTCCCTAACTTTCTTGACTTCTTTCCAGAACAGTTTCTTACACTCCCTCCATTTTACACTCAGATTCCTTCCAAATTCCTCATAAAAAAAAAAACAAAAAAAAATCTACTCCTCTCTTACTTTCCTTCATCACTCTCTTTCCAATGTTCCCTTACCCACTCTATACCACTGTTTGGACACTTGATCCTCAGCGTTTTGGAGGACAAGCAGCCTAGAAGGGTCACTAGACCTGTTGTTGCTTGATTTCCTCTTTACGCCTTTGTACTCTTTCTCTCCACGTACCTCCCTCGTTTCTGACTCTCCAAATCTTCATTCCCTCTACTACCCAACCACTCTCTATACGCTTTCTTCTTGTCTTCCACAGTTATTTTTACCTCTTCTGTCCACCATGCTGTACCTTTCACTCCCCTCCCTCTTCTCCTTACTCCACACACCTCCTCACATGCTGCACAGATCTCTTCCTTAAACATCTTGTTCATCTCCTCCACTTCCTCCATATCCAGAAGGGTTAGAGGTTAGAAATAAGTCAAGAATATTGGGCTGATCTCCGAAACGATCGGGGATACGGGTGGGTTGCTGGACTAGCTGCTCTAGGTCGTTTAAGAAACAGAGGAGAGCCATTGGTGGTGGTGAACATTGAAATCTCCTATGACGGAGTTTTTTGCGAAAGGAGAGATGGATAGAATGTGTTCCACTTTAGAAGCTAGATAGTCAAAAGAAATTTGGATAGTCAGTAGAATTAGGGGAGAGATAGACAGTGCAGAAATATTTAGTTTGAGAGTGACAAGAAAGCTTTAGCCAGAGAGTTGAGAATTCAAAAGAATCTAAGTTGGGAACACAAGAAAAAGCAAGATTGTTGCGTATATAGACGCAATATCCACCTTTGGCTCGAAAGTGAGGATAGAGATAGTAGGAGGATGTACTGTATGTATGTATGTATGTATTGTGTCGTCCCTGTTTTGGATTGTTTATTTTATAAGTTTTACATTCTAATTTATACCCTTCTTGTTCCAGATCATTGACTTGGAGAATGAGGAAGCCAATGCGCTGAAGGAAATTGAAGCGCACACAAAAATCCACAAGAAAATGCAGACCAAGATTGATAACCTGCAGAACAAGTTAAAAGAACAACAGGAGTCTCACAAGTAAGTCTTAGAAGATTTTTTTTTTTTTGTCCATGTACCAGAGGGTATTACCATAAATGTACCCTCCAGTACCAGGCAATGAGGCCAAAATGGCTTCAGAGTCGAGAGAGAATACCCTTCCAGCTCAAAAGTTGGAGAAATACTGAGCCAGCTAGGCTGTGAGACCTTGAATATAAGCTGAGAAGTGTTGCCAAGGTCTCAAAACAGTGCGTACAATTCACAGTACCTGGTACCGCTCAATATGGGCAGTTACAACTACCGGTACCGCATATTACTGACTTTCTTACAGTTTCTTACAGTAGATCCTCTGGAAAAAGGCAAACTAGGCCTGTATATCCAGCTCAATGCCAGTACTTGCACTGCTGCGGTCGTTCACGGTGTTGGCGGCGGCGGTAGCAGACGCAACATTTTTACTATTCTGTATTTTTGCTTTATAATCAAACTTCAAATCTTGTCTTCCCCATGCTTTATCAAGATTACTTTCAAACTTCCTTATTGATTCGGAATCGACTACATACTGGGGCAGTGCGTTCCACTCATTTACCACTATCACAAAATGAGTTCTTTGCCTTTTCAAGCCTATTTCTTTCTTTGTAAATTTTCTTAGAGTGCCCTCTCGTTCTTGTTCCCTCCCGCATTCAAGAAGATACCTTCACGCACATCCTCATCATACATTCCTGACACTATCTTAAAAGTCTCTTATCATATCCCCTCTCTTTCTCCTATATGCCAGTGTCAGAAGCCCCAGTGTCCTCAACCTCTGCTCATAGCCCGCGTTCTTCAACGTTGGTACTAGCTTGCTAGCTCTCCTCTGCACTTTCTCCACTGCTTCTATATCCTTTACCATATATGGAGCCCACACCTGGTTCGCATATTCCAGGTGCTGCCTAACCAGCGCTGTATAGAAATTCCTGAATATTTCTTTGTCAAGTGACACAAATGTCCTCCTTATCAGCCCTACAATTCTATTGGCTTTGTTTATCTTTTCCACTAAATGTTCTGAGAAATTTAACTTATTGTCTATCACTACTCCTATATCCTTTTCTGCATTAACTTCCTCCATCGCTTCATACATACTGTATCCTACCTTGTCTATCTTGCTTGTCCCAATCCGCATGTACTTGCATATTTTTGGATGAAAAGGCATTAACCAATGCTCAGACCATCCCTTCATGCCCTCCACATCTCCTTGAAGCAGACCCACATCTTCCTTATTCCTCACTCTTCTATACAGCTTAGTGTCATCCGCATACAGGTATATCTCACTTCCATTAGTTATAACTTCAGGTAAGTCGTTGATAAATATAACGAACAGTAGTGGTCCCAACACAGATCCCTGAGGTACCCCACTTGTAATTTCCCTCCACCCCGAGCCTATTCCATTCACCAGTACCCTCTGTCTCCGATCTTTCAGGAAAGCTTCTATCCATTTCACACATTTCTCCCCTATATTATAGCTTCTAACTTTCTCTATTAACCTTTTATTATTATGTTCCTTCCAACAACCAACCATACTCCTAAAATCGATTAATGAAATTTACAAACACATGTGGCAGTCCGTAGACTCGAACCCAGGATGCTCACACCGAAAATCAACACCTTATACATCGCACCACGAAGACAGTTAAAGGTTGGTGGACACTGCCTACGATTTATTATGCAACTTCGAATCCTGCATATCAATCTAAGCATGTACACACATCCCAACTGCAACTCACGTAGGCTATGCATATGTGAATGGAAAGAGCAATTAATGGGGCCTTAACCACTTAGGGAAGTCCTCTCGATAAATTATTCCTGAACCAATATCAATTATTATGTTCCTTCCAACAACCAACCATACTCCTAAAATCGATTAATGAAATTTACAAACACATGTGGCAGTCCGTGGACTCGAACCCAGGATGCTCCTCACACCGAAAATCAACACCTTATACATCGCACCACGAAGACAGTTAAAGGTTGGTGGACACTGCCTACGATTTATTATGCAACTTCGAATCCTGCATATCAATCTAAGCATGTACACACATCCCAACTGCAACTCACGTAGGCTATGCATATGTGGGACCTTATCGAAGGCCTTCATAAAATCACAATATACCACGTCTATAACATCACCATCCTCCAGAATTTGCATCCAATCATCTACCACCTTAATTAGCTGTAGTACCGTCGACCTCCCCGGCAAGAATCCGAACTGTCTCCCACTGAAAAGTTGGTTTGATTTCATATGCTCCATTATTCCCTCTCTAATTACCGTTTCCATTAGTTTACACACAACACTTGTCAAACTGACTGGTCTATAATTTCCTGGGTCATTTCTCTTTCCCTTCTTAAAAATAGCTGTTATGTTCGCCTCTCTCCAGTCCATTGGGATTTGTCCTGTATTAAAAGATACCTCAAATAAAAAAATTAATGGCACTACTAACATCTCACCTCCTTCCTTTATGATTCTTGGATGTATTCCATCCGGTCCCGGGGACTTACTTCTGTTAATTTTTTCTATAGCCCTTCTTATTCTAGCATGGGAAAACTCTATTAGTTCTAGTGCCGGTGCCTGTTTGATGGGAATAGTAGGCACTGCATCATCCGACTCCACTGTTAGTACCTCCCCAAAGTATTTCCCCAGCACCTCTGCTTTCTCCTTATCAGTGTCTGCTCTATTTCTACCATCCAATTCTCCTATCATCATCATCATCATCATCATCTCCGACGCCTTGCTTCCCCCTGGGAAACCCCCACTAGAGGATGGCCATGACAGAAACGTCTCCAAGCTACTTTGTCAAGACATGCCTCCTTTGCCCGTGCCACAATGCCCCTTCCACTACGTGGAAGTTTTTCTTCAATATATTTTTCCACTTTCTTTTCCCATACCATAGGTGGTCTTCCACTACTAGCGGTTCCACTCACCTGACTCCCATATATCTTTCTTGGCATTCTGTCTTCATCCATTCTCTGAACATGACCATACCACCTCAAAGTACTTCTCTTTATCCACTCAACCACACCACAATCAATGCCCAAAGCCTGCTCTTCCATTCCAAAGGACTCGTACACTTCCCTATTACTTGGCCCATCTAGCCTATTCATGCCAGCTGCCATTCTGAAAAAGCTCATCTCCACAGCTCTTAGTTTGAAGAGGTCCTCGTCACTTGCCGTCCATGTCTCGCTTCCATACGAGAGTGTTGGGAGCAGCACACTGTTTCTCAGTGACTTTTTGACTTCCTGGCTAACCATTCTTCCTTTGAGAATACTATCAAGTTCTCCAATCACTTTTCTCCCTTGCATTTTTCTCTCTTTTATCTCACTCTCCATTTTACCATATTTGCATAGTACAGCTCCCAAATACTTGAAACTTTCAACCTCTTCTAGTACTTCATTTTTCAATTTTATTTTACAACTTTATTTTACAACTTTTCTTGTGTTCTTTCTTGATTCTATATTTGTCCTTGAAATCTATAGTTTCATGCATTCTTCTCTCAAACACCATTACCTTACATTTCCCTACATTGACCTTTAAATTTCTCTTTTCACATACCCTGTCAAAGTCAGTGACCACTCTCTGAAGTTCTTCAGCATTTTCCGCCAACAGGACTGCATCGTCCGCATATAGGCATGTTAAAATCTTCCATGTTCTTCCCTCTGATTCCAGTCTAGCTCCCACACCCATTGATACAGCCCTACATTCCCTAATCACTCCATCCATGTATATATTGAACAACCAAGCTGACATGACACATCCCTGTCTTACACCTACATTGACCTCAAAACTTTCACTTGACTTATCCCCTACCTTCACATTTGCCATTGCATTCCTATGAAAAGATTTTACTGCCATTAGCAACTTTCCTCCCACACCATATACTGTTAACACATCCCACAGGCCCTCCCAGTCTACTTTGTCGTAGGCTTTTTCCAAATCCATGAATGCTGCATAGAGTTTTCTGTTTTTGGCCAGATACTTCTCTACCAACAATCGCATTGAGGCTATCTGGTCAACGCAGCCCCTGCCCTTTCTGAAACCTCCCTGTTCCTCGCCTATTTTGTCATCCGTTATCTTCTGTAGCCTCTGTGTTACTACTCTTGCGTGTACCTTCTCCTATCAGTTCTGGGATACCTACCCAGTACTCTTCTTGTTAACTTTTCCTGAATGTACTTCCAGAATATTTTTGGATTATCCTTCACGTTTTTTGCAATCTCTCTCTCCCTCTCCTTCACTTGTTTCTTCCTTGTCTCCCACCTTATTTTATTGTTTATTTGTCTACGTTCCAAATCCACTTCTTTAGCTTCTATACTAGACCCCCTTTTCTGACTGTTCCGTCGCTGGTACTAACGAGTAACTTTATTTCTGACGGCGATTCTCCGTCGCTGGTACAGTAAAGCACTGTAAGGGTTTAGGGGGGAATGGTTGCTTTTTCTGGACCCCCTTTTCCCTAGTATTTAACCCCATTAGTTTTGAGATTACAAGACCTTCGCCACATCAGTTTGGCAACTTTAGGACCTTTTGCCCCTCACACAAGCTAACGGAAATGATAAAATTGAAAATTGTCTTGATATAAATATACAGATTGTTAATGAACAGTGCACACTTAAAATATACCACAAAGTTGACGATTTTAATGTTAACGTAATAAACTTTACTTTCCTAATAGTAATATCGATAGTAAAATAACTTATAATTGTTTTTATTCCCAGCTAATAAGATTTTGTAAAATTTGTATCAGAGTAGAAGACTTTTGGGATAGAGCTAGGTTACTATACAGACTCTTAGTAGACAGAGGTTTTGTTACAAGTAAATTGTTGCATAAATTTAATCTTTTTAAGGTCAATTATTGTGACTGTATTTTAAAATTTGACATCAATAATTTTAATCAAGCATTATTAACTTGGAAGTTTCTATTATAACCTCTGCTTACTTTTTGTCTGTATGTATTAATGTTTACCTTTTTCTATTGTTATTGTTTTTTATAATTAATTGTTCTTGTTAAAAGAGTACTCTTTTGTTTAAATCTATTGTCCCTTCTTCATATTTTCAAATATTTGTATTTATCATATTGAATCTATTCATTGTTGATAGTATCAATTGCTTGCTTTTGCGATTTCCTTAGTATATTTGTACAATAAATGTAGGTTATTAGTAGGGTAGTAATTGTTAGGGGTCACTTGAAGCATGCTATGCATACAGGTACCTACCCGATAGCACTATCGTTAGTGAGTGATATTTGTATTTTGTACTATTGTTATTATCTTGTCAAGTTGCAAATTTGATATTGATAGAACATTTTGACACTTAATGTAGTTTCTTTATTCATGCAGAGTTTAGTAAAAAAAAATTACCAGAACGTCCCCGACTTCCCAAATTGACCAATTCCTTGAACGTGACTATAGTGCGTTGTCATGTGTGCGATTAGTTTGCTTGGGAAACAGATTAACTTGCTCATGTAGTAATGTACACCCTATGTGGTGGATTGTGTTCTTTTATTTATAAATTATTATTTTACTTAATGCGCTGTTTCCACATAGCGATTTTGATTAGTTGGTTTGTCTTTTTACTGTGTTCGTATACGTTTTGGTTTGTTTATTTTTCAAGTTTTACATTATAATTAATATTAAGACCTTTAGTGGCATGAATGATGGCACAAAAGAGAGAGAGGTTCTGGAAGTGTTAGTGAATGCCAGGCTGGATATATGTGGAATGACAGAGACCAAATGGAAAGGTTAAGATATGGGAGTGTGGAATGGGTGTGTGTGCTGGAGTGAGTGAAGGAACAGCGAGAGAAGGTGCATGTTTGTTTGTAAGTAGCAAATGGAAGGAATGTGTAAGAGAGTATGGATCTGTGGGTTCAAGGATTGTGTGGGTGAGAATGAAAGTAGGAATGCAAACGTGGGTGATTGTATGCGTGTATGCCCCGACAGAGGATATACTTGAAAGAAAGAAAGAGGAGTTCTGGATGAATGTGGAGGCGTGCCTGGAGAAGTTTGACAAGAACGAAAGAATATTTCTGATTGGGGATATGAATGGTAAGGTGGGTGATAGGAAAGTTGAGGGAGTGGTGGGAGGGTGGGGGGTACCATCAGAGGTGAATGGGAATGGTAGTGCACTTGTGGACGTATGTGGGGGGAGGAGGCTGTGGATAGCCAACACCTTCTTCCGACACAGAATGATCCACAGGTACACGTGGAAACGGATGTTGACAATGAAGGATAAGACAGTGGTGGAACGAAAGTCATTGATTGATTATGTATGTGTGGATGAACGAATGAAGAAATCTGTGATGGATGCTAGGGTGTATAGGGGTATTGGAGGGGGTCTGTCTGATCATTATGTAGTGGTAGCTAAGGTTAGGATACAAAAGAAGTGGGTGTGGAGAGCTGGAGGGAGGCGAGAGGAGGGTGGAATGGTGAGGAGGGTGGAGAGGTTGCAGGAGGAGGAAGTCAGGGAGGAGTACAGGAGAGCAGTGGAAAGACGACTAGGTGGGTTCGACCTGGAAGTTATGGAGGAAGTGGAGGAGATGAGCAAGGTGTTTAACACCTTAAGAGCGGCCTAGGCGGTATATTTATTAGTGGCCCCTCCATCATTGACGAACATGCCTATTACATAAGGCATCCTCTTCAAACACTAATCCGCCGTAGTTTGAATCTACCGCGCAGAGCATTTAAAAACTGAGGAGCCTTCATCATGAGCGCACGCGACCTCACTCATGGCTTCAGTCATTATGAATTGGGTTCTCACTACGAAAAAACTTCGTAAAAAATAAAAACAAAAAGAAAATAAGAATAACTATCCAATAAGCTTTCCATCATATCGTGGATGTACTTGTGTGGATTTCTGACCAGACGCTGATTCAGGCGTCATTCCTCCTTCTTTGCTCTGCGCTCAGCCTGCCCGGACGTTCCTTTCAGGCTCCGCTGGTTCCGCATTCGTGGCGTCCCTAGTGAGTTTTTTCTCATTTGTTTACTTTGGGATGTATCGAGTAAGGTTAGGATAGGCGTAGCAGGAGTGTCCTGGGCTGGTTGCCCGCAGTGCAATGTATTTTGGGTCGTATGTATGGGGCATCTATTTCGGATGTACCCTCGTGGTCCTGTTGTGGACACGTGAACTTTTCACAGTTTGGTTTAGTTGGTGATGCAGGCGGCTTTCATTACGCGTTAATTATTGCTGCCTTTTATCCTTCTGATGAGGTAAGCTGTGTGTTTGCTGACGTTCCCAGCGTATTTTTCTTCACTTAGTGAAGTTTTTTCTGGGTCCGTGTCAGGCTTCCCGGGGTGGGAAGTTATCGCTTCGGTGGTGTGTTGGCGGTGGTTCCTGTTGTGATATTCCAGTGTGTGTTTATATTTCAACTATTTTCATGCCGTCTACCTAGGCCTAGCCAGCCGCTCGTAGCTTTGCCACATGTCTAGTGTTATTATTTATTTTATAAATATGCCCTACTGTGTCATGTGTATCCGGGTTTTAGTTGTGTTTTGGCTAATTCCTCGGACTATATTTGTTTCCTGGTTTAGTTGTGTATTGGCTAATTCCACGGATTATGTTGTGACCTTGGTTAGTCGTGCGTGTCTCTCCTCGTGTCGTATTGTTCAGATGGTGTCTGTTCAGGGTGGGGTTTGCCTTCCGGCGGGTTTTTCTCGGTTTCACCGTGAAAAACCTGACCGATGAGCAGTGTTAGGCCACACGTGGTTGTTAACACTGGCTGGTTCCCCGGCGAGGGGAGGTGTCTGTGGCTCTCCAGGACTGCGTATCTGTGGGTGCCTGGTTTCAGGCCTCCTTTAAATTCCCGGCGGGATGGCTGTACCCATCCTTACATATATATTTAGTTATATATAAAGAAACGACGTTCGTGAGAACACTCGTTTTTTATAGGTTTTTCTACCTGGTTTACGACAACCACGGGGAAAACCTAGCTGTTGTTTAGGCGTTCCTCCCCGGCGATCTTTTACAAAGTAGTGGGGTCAGGAACTTGTGGGGTTAACTTTTAGACTTCTCACCCGGCGGGTGCACCTTAGCAGGGTGGGATAAAACGACTTAGGTCTCTTATAGTTAACCAATCCATGTGAGTGATACTCTGTGTATCGCCGCCTTTACTCTTACGGCATTTGAAGGATCAGTGAGGTTTAACCAAATCGATTTCCACACCCGGCGGGTGTCCCTAAGTATAGGAACTAAGGAATTTTTAAACAAATTCAATTTCGATTAACCTTACTTGGGTGATACTTTCAGTATCGCCGCCTTCTAATTTTACGACGATCGTTTGGGACAATTCGTTAAAAAATCAGATCTCGTATATTCCTGCCCTGGGCTATTCTACTAAAATATTTCAAGGGCCGGCGTCTTTATGAGGGGGGCTTTGTTACAAAATTGAATCTTGAGACAGTCACCACCTCCTACAGACTATTAGTGCCATACTGGACCATTATATCAGAGGGTATTCTTCATGTTCTTAGCTAAGAAGACTTGTTTAGCCTCTTTATACCCAGCCGCGTGGCGAGATGTGTTAGCTGTGTCTTTGCATCCCGTTACCCGGCGGGTTATTAACACTTGTATGCGAACACTTGGGTTAACCTTATGAGCATTAATTCCTGGAAATTTTCTTTATTTTTCCAGAGCTGAGCTCCGGCGGACCAATACAGACCCGGCGGTAGTTCCTCTCACCAGTCTCTGTCATGGCTAATGTGACCCCAGTTTTTGCCCTGTGCATTACCCCTACTTGCGCGGGTATCCCAATTTTTGCACATACCCTTTGCATAAGGTGTGTTAGATGTCTAGACCGTTCAAGGGGTCTCTGGGTTACACGTAATTGTTCTTTTTGCTCCCAATTAACCAATAAAGTCCTGTGTGACAATGACAAGACCGCGGCGGTAGCATTGAGAGAGGTCAGACAACAAATGTCGGCCTACACTACCATTGTCGCACATAAGTCACTTCAATGTGACAACGTCCCACTTTGGGATAAGTTGCTGTCAGAGCACCCTCCCCCTAAACGTACCTCTAGAGTAAGGGGTTTTAAGCCGACAGAGACTAGCCAGGATTCTGTATCGTCTGTGGAGACGTTTAAACGCCCGAGAGAGCCTACTCCCCCGGCAGCCACCTCCTCGTCGCAGGCGAGATCGAGGTCAAGGTCCCCTCAGACAACGGTCTTCAAGTCGGGCCTCTTCCCCGGCTAGTAAGAAGTGCAAGACTGAAGCTTCCCCCAGGGACCATGGTGGTGATTCTTCCAAACCTAGGTCCAGTTCGCGGTCACACCGTAGCCACAAATCCTCCAAAAAGGATTCCCATAAGAAGTCCTCTCGACATTCTTCTAAGTCTAGTGCATCTCATCGTACCTCTACACCTGACAATGTTTCTGTTACAGCCTCAGAGTATAGTGAAGCGCCTGTCCCTAAACAAGATTTACCTATTGATATTTTAACCCTAGAAATGGAGAGTTCAGGATATTCAATAATTGAGAATGTTTCAGACTCTCAAGAGAGCGTAGGCCAGAGCCTCGGTGTTTGGCGTTTTGCTCAGCCAGGGTCTGTCCATCCACGTCCGACTCATACGAGTCACACAGTAGCCGATGTCCACAGGGACGCGGCGACCCCATCCTCTATCCCTGATTTATCTTGGAAACAAGGTGCCCCTGCCTCGGCGGGGTCTTCTCAGGAGGATCGGGAGGAACAAGATGAAGTGTCATTAATTTCAGATAGGGAAGGACAAGGGTCAGGCTCAGGCCTGGACGCCGCCCATGATAATACTAATTCACCTGAAAGTTCTGCACCTAACCAGTTTGTTACAGCACAAGAAATTGATGGGTTACTTACTCATGCTCTATCAAAATTCTTTAATCAACAACGAGAAAACCCCACAATGGACTTGGGGGCTCCCTTGACAGGTTCTGCGGTACGGCCTCTGATAACGTCAATCGATTTATCTAAGATTCCTAACCCTCCTACTCTGTCACCGGCAGGGAGCTCTAAGCCAGCTACGGCGGCATTCACTACGTCAAATGTCAGGGTCATTACGGATGTTAATCCACCCCCTCTAGACAAAGCGCCTCTTAGAAAGGTAGCTATGCCCCTGCTTTATGGGCCAGACGAGTCATGGGTCCCTTTGAACCCCTCTAAGCCAGAGCTTGCCCAGCCTACCTTGTCAGGGGAACTCCCGGTACCACGTGAGTGGTTTATCCAGGGAAATAAGTCTAAGAAATTAAGGGCATTGGATGCCTTGGGTAATGTTTTGGATGTAAATATCAAGGCTATACCTAGTTATTATCAGGATTATTTTGTTTATGCATCTAAGCCTGCTTTACCCCCTGCCTCAGCTTCAAAACTTTTTTCAGACTGGTCTAAGCTGGATGGGTTTAATGATATTAAGGCTCTGTTGGCTATTACTCCTGAACTAGATTTACAGACCGTCACAGACGAGACAGCTAATCCAGTGTTGAAGGTGGGACAGTTAGGACCAGGACCTTGGGTGGATTGGGAGGTAGAGGCTCAGAACTTTGCAACCACTTTCACTTCTAAATCTTCCCACCAGATCCCTCAGGATACACATTCATGGTTCTCAATGCCGGTAGCTTCTGCCGGCGGAGTTCCGTCAGCGTTATTTTCCTTTTTAGCTGCCCCTAAGATTAATCTTTGTGAACTAAAGGAACCATTCATTACCCCTACCCCTTCTCACCTAGACAGAGAATTTAGGCTAAGGGGAAAAGCTTTCCGCCTGTTTTCACAGTACATAGTTTCTCAACAGGTGGCTAAGTCTTTACTCAGGTCTACTCAGGCAATCGCAGACGCGGATGCTCGAAGATCAGTTGAATTATCCCGGCGTCTGATTCTTCAGTCGTCAATTCAATCCTTAGGTGACATACGCACAGCCTTACTTGAGGCGGTGCGAGCACGACAGGATCTTAGAATGTCATTAGTTCGCAAGCTGCCTGATCGCATTGCTAACCAGGTGGTTATGTCCCCAGTACTTACACCTTCTTTAATGTCCCCTGATGTATGGCGAACAGTGTTTAACATGGCACAGGCCGTGAAGCACAGTCCCGCACAGGCTAAGAAACCCGCATTTAACTTCCCCAAACCTAAGCCTCCTACTAAAGCTCAGCCAGGGGTTCTAAGCCGTTTCTTCCGCCTAAGTCCTCCCAATCCCCCCTGGGTCAGTTCAGGCATAGACAGAGAGGGTTTTCAGGACAGAGGGGACGCGGCCAGTATAAGCCGGGTCAGGGCCAGTCTTCGGCCCACACCAGCCAGCCGGCGAAGCGGCCAACACCACCAACACCACCATCAAAAAACTAAAGTCTTTCTCACTCCCAGTGCCTACCTTAGAGCCGGAGGAACCGAGGGAAGTACAGCCGGCGAACCCTTGTCTGCTAACTGGGTCGTTCCGAACGTGTCACCAAGCATGGCCGTTAAAAACCTGGGCACGGATGGTGGCACGCAAAGGCATCACTTGGCAGTGGCTCCGGCGACCTCGCTTACGTCAGCCGACAACGGCAAATTGTGTTTCATTAGAGGTGGAGCTGCTGGTCCAGGAGATGATTGCCAAGAATGTCATCATCCCGGTACCCCCAGATTACCCTGTATTCACGTCAAAACTGTTTTTGGTTCCCAAACGGGACAGTGTTCAGATGAGGCCGGTCGTAGACCTGTCGTATCTGAATCTTCACATTTACAACGAGTCTTTCAGAATGTTAACAGTTCATCAAATCAGGCTAACACTTCCGCCGGGTGGCTGGATGTGTTCCCTAGACCTGACAGACGCCTATTGGCACGTGTCGGTCAACAAAAGATTTCAAAGGTTTCTGGCCTTGAGGATCAGGCACCAAAATTTTGTTTTTCAGAGGATGCCGTTCGGTTTGAACCTAGCACCTCGATTATTCACAAAACTAGTCAGGCAAGCCCTGATGCCATTGTTAAAACAGGGAATCAGAGTGTTGTGGTATCTAGACGACTGGCTGGTGGTGGCAGAGACACAACAATTATGCATAAAACATGTCAATATCATTTTAAATCATGTCAAAACTCTAGGCTTCAAGGTAAATCTGGTAAAGTCAAACCTTGTTCCCTCAAGAGTAATTCAGTGGATAGGGCTGGTCTGGGACACCGCCGCTCTCACTCTGAGTCAGAGTGTGGACAATCGCAACAGGTTTCGCAGGAAACTGTTCAGGTTTCTTCACAGTCTGACTACGACACGAAGAGTCTGGGAGTCTCTGGTCGGCTCTCTCAACTGGATTCAGCTAACTGTCAAGTTGGGCCGGTTGAAAGTAAAACGATTAATATTGGAGGGCAACAAATATTTCCCACTCTTACCGGCGGGAAAATTATGGCCCATACCAAAATTAATCCACACCTTACTAGCGGTCTGGGCGAAGAGGGAAACATTGCACTCAATCATGTCATGGACCTCTCCTCCTCCAACGGTATGGGTAGACACGGATGCGTCAGGCACCATAGGGTGGGGATTTCAGTCAAATCAGGGGCACCAGGGTCAGGGACTTTGGTCCCACTTAGAAATCGCTCACATAAATGTCAAAGAGTTACTAGTCCCATTGTATTTCCTTCAGGCTCACGGCCCGGCGTTACGGGGCAAGTCAGTGGCCTTCAGAATGGACAATCTGAATGCAGTTCACTGTATTCAGAAACAAGGGTCAACGAGGTCAAGGAAGTTGCTACTCGTGTCGGAAGAGATTTTTGTTCTAGCCACCAGTCTAGATATTTATCTTCACGCATCTTATCTCCCAGGCGTAGCGAACGTCGGGGCAGACGCTCTGTCCCGGAGACAGAGCACGACAGTAGAATGGGAGCTCAAGCAACCCATTTTCGACCTAATGATTGCGGAGCTCTCCCATCCACAAGTGGATCTTTTTGCGTCCGAGGAGACTCACAAGCTCCCTCTATACCTCACCCGCCGGACGATAACGCCGGCAGGGGGGCCAGACGCCCTAGTGACAGACTGGAACAGATGGAGCTCCATCTATCTGTTTCCACCGCCAGATGCGTCACTAATGTGCCACGTAGTGAACAAACTACGAGTTTATCGAGGCTTAGTCTCGCTAATCGCGCCCCTGTGGCCGGCGCAGGTGTGGTGCCAGCAGTTAATAATGTGGTGCCCGGACCCGGTATCGCTCCCGGTCGGGTACTTCCACTTAGACACGATTGGCAACCTAGAGACCTCGCTGACTTTTGCATTATGGACATTCAGGAGGCCAAGTGGCTAGCACCATACGGTAGGGATGTGACCAATAAATTGCTCAATCAATATACTCAGTCTACTAAGCGACAATATCAATCTCATTGGAAAGCTTTTACTTCTTGGATTGTTAGAACGGAACAAACTGTACCCTCAGTGGCATTGGTTTTTAATTACTTGAACTATCTGTTTGAGCAGAAACGTTTATCTGTGGTTACTTTGAAGAATCACTTAACTGCGATTAGAGTGCCCTTTTTCGACCTTACAGGTCTATCCATACCGGTGGCGGAGGAAACAGGATTTATGAGAGCGTGTTTTAAACTCCGCCCACCTCCCCGTCAGCTCATGCCTACTTGGTCTCTGGACAAAGCTTTGTCTTTACTTCATTCTCGTCTGTATCAAAATACTGCAGACTTTGCTTTAATCTTAAAGAAGGCAGTTTTCCTTTTGGCTTTGGCCACCGGAAACAGAGTGTCTGAGCTGGCGGCGATGAGCAACACACCTAATTGTCTTAGGTTTGGTAGACTTAATGATTCAATTTCCATTGCACCCTCCCCGGCGTTTGTAGCCAAGAATGAGCATAGTGCACACGTGTTTTCTGAATTCACGGTGCCGGCGTTAAAAAGGGGAAAGGTGCATCATAATTTATGTCCAGTGCAAGCTCTAACCAAATATTTAAGAATAGCTCCTCATAACCCCCAAGGTGCTTTATGGGTAGCGAGTACGGGTAAACGCTTACTTAAACGGCGATTAGCCTCTCTTCTAGTAGAAGTCATTAAAGAGAGTAATCCCGGCGTTGTGGGTAGGGCCCATGATTTACGCAAGTGGGCGGCCTCTTTACGTTTCCTGAAAAACTTTTCAGTTGAAGATATTGCGTCCACACAGTTGTGGGCGTCTAATCATACGTTTCTCTCTAGATACTTGTCAGTTGCTCTAGACAAACCTTCCTTACCATGTATAGCTTTAAGGCAGAGGGTCTAGGTGGCCCTGCAGTCACTTATGTTTATTTTCAAGGAAAGGGGGGGGGGGGGGGGTGCAGTCAGTTGACATAGGACACCCTAGACCCCGCCGGAGTATGAGAACTGTGATACAATTTAAGGTTGAAATGTGATATGAAAATTTCTCTGAGAGAATTTGTGCTAGTACAAAGTTTAGTACAAAACAACGGTGTTGTTATAGTAGTTTTAGCTGCGAAAGCAATGTAACATTAGTTCAATGGAGTTCATTAGCAATTGATCTCCACATGTATTTTGGGGTTTATGATGTGCACATATAAACTTATAACTTATTATTTGTCACCACTCGTTGAGTGGGGTGCCTTTTGTAACTACAGATCTGTGTTCAGAATCTTCAGGGTTACCTATTTTTGTCAGGCAGGCTTCTTTGAAGCACGCACCTGCCTGAACCCCCTTTTTCTTGTATTTTCCGGCCTACGCCGTATTAAATACATTTTTCAAAAGTAAGAATACTATGTGGTTGTTTTTATTATCTGCTTTTCTAGAGTTATGATATGATTACGAATGTCCCCCTCCAGTCTTAGATATCAGGCATGTTCGTCAATGATGGAGGGGCCACTAATAAATTATAGGTTTGACTCCTGTAAGGAGATTAGGAAAACCTAATATTTAGTAGTGGCCCCGTAATCATTGACGACTGGGGCCCTCCCGACCGTCCCCTTCCCATTCGTTGATGTATTAAGGATTTTGGTTTACTTGATATGTCAGTGAAGGAGGAATGACGCCTGAATCAGCGTCTGGTCAGAAATCCACACAAGTACATCCACGATATGATGGAAAGCTTATTGGATAGTTATTCTTATTTTCTTTTTGTTTTTATTTTTTACGAAGTTTTTTCGTAGTGAGAACCCAATTCATAATGACTGAAGCCATGAGTGAGGTCGCGTGCGCTCATGATGAAGGCTCCTCAGTTTTTAAATGCTCTGCGCGGTAGATTCAAACTACGGCGGATTAGTGTTTGAAGAGGATGCCTTATGTAATAGGCATGTTCGTCAATGATTACGGGGCCACTACTAAATATTAGGTTTTCCTAATCTCCTTACAGGAGTCAAACCTATAATAATATGTAGCCACCAGCGGGGTGTTTTTACCCAAAATAGGGCTGTTTACGTGATCATTTTCATGCCTAAATAAGACCCAGAGCGTAAAACACGTATCTATCCCTGAAAGGGCATAAACAGAGCTTTCCAATGACACCACAACGATCCTTGTATGACGGCTAGTTTTCTTGCAACAACCGCGCAACACGAGTGCAAAAACCATGTAATTCGGTACTTTCCCCATACATTTCACTATGTAGCGAGTGTGAGAGGGTGGAGGAGGGTGGGATTCATTTCAGTTGGTCCGCCGCGGTGGTCTGGAGCAGTCATACGCTCGCTACTCTCTTGCCACCACTTGTCTCTCTCTCTCAGCAATATTACGTGCTGAAATTGCCACACAACCTATGTCGCGCGCCGCCACATAGTCCAAATTTATTTCACTCGACTTATGTTGCGCGCCGCCAATAAGGGGTTAAGGATGAGATCTGTGCAGCATGTGAGGAGGTGTGTGGAGTGAGGAGAAGAGGGAGGGGAGTGAAAGGTACAGCATGGTGGACAGAAGAGGTAAGAATAGCTGTGGAAGAAAAGAAGAAAGCATATAGAGAGTGGTTGGGTAGTAGAGGGAATGAAGATTTCGAGAGACAGAAACGAGCGAGGTACGTGGAGAGTAAGAGCGTGGTGAAGACAGTAGTGAAGGAAAGTAAGAGAAGAGTACATGAGGAATTTGGAAGGAATCTGAGTGTAAAATGGAGGGAGAGTAAGAAACTGTTCTGGAAAGAAGTCAAGAAAGTTAGGGAAGGTAGCAAGGGAAACAGTAAGGGTGTGAAAGATAAGAATGGGAGAATGCTAGCCGAGAAGCAAGAGAGAGTCGAAAGATGGAGGGAGTACTTCAATGAGTTGCTAAATGTAAGGAATGAAGAGCCAGCAAACATAGCTGGATATGGTATGGGAGAGAGAAGAAGAGAAGTAATGGAGGAGGAGGTGGGGATCAGGAGGTCAGAAGTGTGGGAAGCCATGAAAAGAGTGAAGTTGGGGAAAGCACCAGGAACAGATGGAGTGTGCGGGGAAATGTTGAGGTATGGTGGTGAGATAGTGTTAGAATGGGTATGGAAAATGTGCAAACTAGCAAGGGAGAAGGGAGTGCACCCGATGACTGGAAGACTGGCATAATAGTCCACAAAGGGGAAAGAGGAGTGTGTGGTAACCACCGAGGAATATGTCTTCTAAGCGTAGTAGGGCAGGTATACAGTAGGGTAGTGATTGAGAGAGTGAGAGTGAGAACGGAGATATGGATAGGCGACGAGCAGGGAGGTTTTAGGAAGGGAAGAGGATGTGTAGATCAGATTTTTACCCTGAATTGTGTTGTGGAGAAATATCTGGAGAAGAAACAAAAGGTGTATGTTGCCTTTATGGACTTGGAGAAGGCCTATGACAGAGTGGATAGAGAAGGTTTGTGGAAAGTACTTAGAATATACGGAGTAGAAGGCAAGTTGCTGAAAGCAGTGAAGAGCATGTATGAGGGTGCAAAGGCGGCAGTACGTGTGGAGAGTGAGCAGAGCGAGTTCTTTGACCTGAATGTTGGTTTGAAACAGGGTGATGTCCCCGTGGTTGTTTACCGTATATATGGATGGAGTCATGAAAGAAATACTATCTAGAGCAGTGGATGTTGGTGTATCGCTGATAAGGGAGGGAATTGAGTGGAAGCTACCTATACTGCTGTTTGCGGATGATACAGTTCTGATGAGTGATAATGAATGGGAGTTGCAGGGTCTGGTAAATGAGTTGGGAACAGTGTGCGAAAACGGAATTTGAAGGTAAATGCGGGGAAGAGCAAGGTTATGGTCTTCGAAAGGGGTGAAGTCACAGAGTGTGAGGTGAAGCTGAACGGTCAGGCTATGGAGATCGTCAACTCTTTTAAGTATCTGGGCAGTGTGTTGAGTAAAGATGGGACTATGGATGAAGAAGTGCGGGAGAGGGTACAACAGGGGAAGAGGGTTGTAGGAACGCTAAAAGCAGTAACAAGAAATAGGGTGGTCAGTATGGAAGTGAAGAAGTCCTTGCATGACAGTGTGGTAATCCCGACACTGACTTACGGAAGCGAAGCATGGACGTTGGTTGAGAGACTCAGAGTGAGAGTAGTGGAAATGAATTACTTAACCCTCCAGCCCCGGCTATGTATTTCATATATATTCCCCGAAACCCGGGGGTTTTGGCCGAAAAACGTCTACGCCTAGGCTACCGCATCTTTGTTATTTTGACTGCTTCCGCATTCCCGCTCATCCCCAAGCGTAGATGTGTTTTGTACCTGTAGAATGGCGTTAAGTAGAGCTCTCTAAGTCAACTGGTTCAGTTGTGATGACGATTTCATTGGAGATAACTTTGTGGCAAAAACAGCCACTTTACACTACTTTTCGCTACTTAACAATAACATACAGGCACACACGAACAAGCGACGCTCTCCTTCTTGTGGTCGGAGATGCGCGGCGTCGGTCCAGCCGGCTGTTGTTTACATGCGTCGGACAGACCCCTCGCACACCAAGCTTACAGGCTTTCAAGCTGCCGGAGCCTCAGAGCCCTACCGGGTAGCGCGGGGTGTGTTTTTTATGGGTTTCTCAGAGCCCAACCGTGTCTGGAGGGTTAAGGAGTGTGTGCGGAGTTACATGGAGGGATAGACAGACAAATGAGGAAGTAAGAAGGAGGTGTGGTGTGGAGGTAGATGTGCTGGAAAGTGTGAAAAGGAACAACTTGAGATGGTTCGGCCATATGGAACGTATGGAAAGCGAGAGAATGACTAAGAGGGTGTACGAGAGGAAGTAAGACCAAAAAATGGTAGAATTGAAAGGGAACTGGTGGAATATAGTTTGGAGGGTTTTGAGTTATATGAATGAAATGCTATTAGAGCAGAGGTCGGAAGAGGACTGTTTATTTATGTAAGAAAAGAGCTCAAGGTTAATGAGGTGGATATGAGACAGCAGTATTGTGAGTATTTGTGTATTGAAGTAAAATGTGCAAGAGGATCAATTCTAATTTCCTCTATATAATTATAGAAGCCCAAATAATAGTAGGGGAGAGGATGATAACCTATTGAAAGCAATGGAGGAAATAGATAATAGAGAGAACAAATATAAAATTTTGATTGGAGATTTCAATTTGCCAAGGATCAACTGGGCAAATTGTACTACTCCAGCGGGACAGGGTAGCCTGGAAAATAAGTTTATAGAGAAAGTGAGAGATTGTTTTTTAACGCAACATATTACAGAGATGACTAGATATAGAGATGGGACGCAGGGGAGTGTACTTGATTTAATTTTTAGCAATGAAGAGGATATAGTGGAACATGTTAATGTGGATAGCCCTATAGGTCGTAGTGACCATGCCTGTATAAGTTTTAGTTGCAATATTAAATCAGAGAGGGATAATAGAAGCAATAGAAAAATATACATGTATGATAGAGCAGATTATGAGCTGCTGAGACGGTGTTTGGACATTGACGGGGGGGAATACTTGAACGGTGAAGACGCTGAAGGAATATGGAGGAAAGTTAGAGTCAAACTGGAGAATGCTGTAACCAAAAGTGGGTCCTGATGTGGCGGCGTCTACGCCGTGGGGCCACCTCCCGAGGCTGCCAACCGCGGATGGCTGCCAACCCTCCACGGCCGAAGACAAAATCAACGACCAGTGGAGGAAAACCGGATGCCGGCCGCGGGGAGCAGTTTCGGGAGCCAAACCGTCACAACCATCCCCTGCCCCCTCCCTGGGGGCACGGGTCCTTGGAGCGGCTTCGGTCGCGCCGGGAATTTCCACACCTCTCACACCACACACACCTCCGCCGACCTCCGAGCTGTCAACACCTCGCAGCTGCTCTCCGATAATGAGTTACCTTGTGTGAAGTTGATAGGAGTGTCTAAGTGTTGTCCCGGAAATTTATATGTGCATTTCAATAAGTAATTAGGTGTTTTATGAGCAATTCAGATTTAATTGGATATTCCAAGTAATTGAAAATATGGATTAAGTAAAACAGTTCCTGGAGTGAGATGGGATAGTGGGGCGATTGTTGTTTTTAGGCTGGCAGACGACCACCTCGCGATGGCGGGAAGGCGTGAAAGCCTAGCTGGGGATGAGGTGGATTATGAATTTGAAGGCTTTATCACCGAGGACAAGGATGATCAGTTGGCAAGTATGAAAAAACAATTAATGGGTCTTGTGAGATGGAGGGGAGTGATGGAAAATTGGAGGAAGGAGTTAGGGGCTAAAGTAGAAGTTTTGTCCAATATGTGTGGCGTTACTAGCGGGGTGGATAGGCCTAGGCCAGTAAGTGACAGCCTAGAGGCAGTGATGGCCAGAGTAGACGAGTTAGCGTCGGAAAATGTGGCACTCAAGGCTCAGCTTAAGGAATATGAGGGCCACCTGAGTGAGGAAGTAAAAGGAATTAGTGAGGTAAAAAATTAGTGGACAAGGGTAGAGAGTGCCACGATGGTAGCCCTTGAAGAAATTGTGAAGGAGCAGAAGGAAGAGAGAGAAAAGGAAAGAAAGAGTTTGAAAAAATGTAGTGCAAGTTTTAAAGAAGAAAGAGAAGGTAGTGAGAGAGACAATAGATAGAGGTAAGTGTGTAGTAATCTTTGGAGATGTAGAAGAGCATCTGGCAGATATGAAGGTAAGAAAGGAAAGGGATGTTGTGAAAGTCAAGGGGATACTGGATTACTTAGAGGGTTATGGATGGGGTAAAGAACTGGAGGAGGTGAGAAGGTTAGGAATATATAAGAAGGGCGAGATGAGACCACTAAGAGTGGAACTAAAGTTTAGATCAACAGCAGAAGCAGAGCAGTAGCCAATGTGAGCTGGAAATTAAATTCGACAGAGCTGAATCATATAAGGGTAAAAAGGACCTAAGTGTAGAAGAACGAGAACAGTTAAGGGAACTCCAAGCTAAGGCTGATGAAGAGAATGGAAAGTTGTCTGAAGAGCAAAAGAAGAAATTTTTTTGGAGAATAAGGGAAGGGCAAGTAAGGAAGTGGTACATCAGGAGCCACCAAGAACCGAAAGTAAGAGGAGTGATAGGGAAAGAGACAGAGAGACAAGTACGAAGTCAAAGCAAGGAGACGGAGCGAGAGATAATGCAGGGAGCAGGGGACCGGAGAGAGAGCCAGGATGTGGTGGAGAGGGTGGGAGAGAGAGAGGGGGGAGAATAGAATTAGTGGGGGAGGTGGAACTGGGTCAGGGAAGGGATGGAGGAGGAGGAGGAGGTGAACCTGGTGGGAGGCAGAGAGGGAAGAGAAACAAGGAGGTGGATTCAAATATATGCTACTACACTAATATAGATGGAATAAACAGTAAAAAGGTAGAGTTAGATAATATATTAAGAAAAGATCAACCACAGATAGTCTGTTTGACAGAGACAAAGCTGAACCAGGACTTTGACAGCAACAGTGTTTAGTGAAGGATATAATATATGGAGAAATGATAGAAAGGGTAAAAGGGGAGGTGGAGTGGCAGTATTAGTTAAGAACCCTATGACAGCAAAGCACGTGAAGTTAAATAATGACAAGGCAGAAATAATGGCAGTTGAACTCAATGATATAGAAGGAAAAAAGCTAGACATAGCAGTAGCTTACATGCCACCAAAGACCAGAGCATGGAGGACGTTGTAGATTGAGGAGATAGAGGATATGGTTCAGTCGTTGAGAAGATTGCTTTTAAGGAAGAATCGATTGATCTTGGTAGGAGATTTCAACTGTAGTGAGGTTGATTGGGAATCGGGAGATGCAGGGCCAAATCAGAGATCTTGGGGAAGTCGGCTAGTGGAGTTGGTTACGGAAAATGTACTTGCACAACATGTGAAGGAAAATACAAGAATGAGGGGTAATAACGAACCTTCTAAACTCGATCTGATTTTTACAAAAGATCCTCACGAAATTAGTGATATAAACTATCTATGTCCTGTAGGTAAAAGTGATCACCTATTACTAAAATGGAAGTTGACCTCGAGTAATGCCAATAGATTAGACAATAGCTACATAAATGACAGATTAAATTATAGTAAAGCTGATTATGTATCCTTGAAAAGATATTTAGAGGGAGTAGATTGGGATCTTATTTTGAAGGAACGGGACGTACAAGGTAAATATAGTAGATTCCTCGAAATTTATAGAGTGGGAACCAATATGTTTGTCCCAAGATATAAAACTGGAAATTTTACTAAGCAGAAAGATTGGTTTAATTTGAAATGCAAAGAGCTTTGGGTAGGCGTGATGCAGCTTGGGCCAGATTAAGAAGAAGGAACACTGAGAGTAATCGGAATAAATAAAACAGGAGAGGAATAGATATGTTAACATAATTAGGCAAGTTAAAATGAACTATGAGAAGAACATAGTAAATAAATGTGAAAGTGACCCTAGATTATTTTATAAATATATAAACAGTAAGTTGAAGGTAAAGAAACAAATTACTAAATTAAGAGTTAATGCTAGGACGTATGAAAATGTATCGGACATGTGTGAGGTAATGAATAACAAATTGGGGTCAGTTTTTACTAGAGAGGAAGGTTTTGACGAACCACAGGCGGAGTACTGGAGAGTGGTCTTAGTAAGATTGAAATAACTAGAGATGAGCTGTTATCTGCGATGAGAGGACTTGAAGTAAGGAAAGCTATGGGACCGGGGATGAAGTGTCTGCCTGGGTTTTAAAGGAGTGTGTGCAGAGCAATTAGTGGAGCCAGTGAGGGGACATAATTCAAGCTTCCTTAGATAAAGGACAGGTTCCTGTTGAATGGAAAAGAGCTAATATCATTCCGATATACAAGAATGGAAACCCTGAGGACCCTCTAAACTATAGACCAGTTTCACTTACTAGTATTGTATGCAAGATTTGTGAAAAGCTAATTAGGAAGAGATGGATGAAAATGTTGGAGAGAAAGAAAATAATAACCCCAAAGCAATTTGGATTCAGAGAAGGGACATCTTGTGTTACCAGTTTGCTATGTTATTACAGTAGGGTGATAGATGTACTCCAAGAAAGAGGCGGATGGGTGGACTGCGTCTACTTAGACCTTTCCAAAGCATTCGATAAGGTACCACATAAGAGATTGTTATCTAAGCTTGAGACGCTAGGATGTGTCAGGGGGAGTTTGCTGAAATGGATGGAGAGCTATTTAACAGATAGGGAAATGAGGACCAACATTAGAGGAACTTACTCATCGTGGCGGAAAGTTGAGAGTGGTGTGCCGCAGGGATCTGTGTTGGCACCTCTCATGTTCCTTATATACGTGAATGACCTGCCGATAGGCATAAACTCTTACATGTCAATGTTTGCAGATGACGTAAAAATTATGAGACAAATAACAAATAAAAGTAGTTGTGAGGAGCTGCAAGGGGATTTAGATAAAATATACGAATGGAGCACCAAGTGGAAAATGAAATTTAATATAAGTAAATGTCATGTGTTAAATATGGGAAGAAGTGTGAATAGACCAAATTGGGAGTACAGGATGGGAGATAATAAAATTAGCAAGGCCGAAAAAGAAAAAGATTTAGGGTTGATTATACAAGATAATTTGTCGCCAGAGAAACATATTAACAAGCTCTTTAGCGGAATGTATGCAATGGCCGGGAATATGAAAGTTGCTCTGAACTATTTGGATGAGACCATGGTAGCGAAAATTATGAAGAGTATGATTAGACCAAGATTGGAGTATGCAGCAGTGGTGTGGTCCCCGCATCTAAAGAAGCATATTCACAAGTTAGAAAGAATCCAGAGAGCAGTCACTAGATTGGTTCCAAGTCTCAGAGAACTGCCATATGAAGGGAGGCTAGACAAATTAAATCTACCGAGTCTAAAAGAGAGGAGAGAGAGGGGAGACATGATAATGATGTACAAATGTACCCGGGGGCTGGAGAGGCTGGATAGGGAGGATATATTAATTATGGATACAGGAATAACTAGAGGCCACAGCTACAAAGTAAAAAGACCTACCTGCAAGAACGATATCAGGAAGTTTAGCTTCCCCTATAGATGTATTGACAAATGGAATGGGCTGGAGGAGGAGGTGGTAGGGGCAAGGAACATCCATATTTTCAAGAAAAAATTGGATAGACAACACTGAGCTGAGAGACGGGACGAGCTAGCTTCTGTAAACTACAATTAGGTAATACAATTAGGTAAATACACATCACACACTTTTTCCTACACCGAGAAATGACTCTCCGGCTGTCATTTCTCGAAGACTTTTTCTAGCCGGAGACATTGAGAGCAACCCAGGACCCACGTACACATACATATGTCCAACTTGCTCAAAACCCATCACTTCGAGTCGCCATACTAAGGGTTCAGTTCTCTGCAATTCATGCGGGAACTGGACCCACTTCACCTGCACAACACTTGCCTCCAAGAAACACTACACAAACACCTGGACCTGTTCCTCATGCCCCTCCCTCTCCCAGTCAAATCCCTCACCTAAAACCCGTCCACCTCTCCTCCCCAACCCACCTAACCTTCCCATTTCATCCACTCCCCCCCCTAAAACCCATCCACCTCTCCTCCCTAACCCACCTAACCTTCCCATACCATCCACATCCTCAACTCAACACACCACACCCCATCCTAATCCATTCCAACCCCCATCTCCTGCTCCCCAATCCCCCCCCCCCCCCTCACCCCCACCCCATCCTCGTGCAGCAGCACCCAACATACATCGTGCACATAACATTAACATTCTTCAACTGAACATAGATGGCATCAACACAAAGAAACATGAACTCTCACACTTCATCAAACAACACAACATACACATTGCCATCTTACAAGAAACAAAACTCTGCACAACACAAAAAACACCCACATTTCATAATTTCACCACCACCAGACAAGACCGGGCTGTCGGCGGGGGCGGTGGACTCATCACCCTGGTACACAAAGAAATATCATACATAGTAACCAGTGTACAAACCAAATCCCTCCTCCCCCAAATGATAACACAACAGAAATACAGTCAATTAAAATACGCACTGGCAACAACTCCAACATAACCATCATAAACACATACATCCCTCCCCAAACATCCCCTACAGTACCAAATGAATACAGACCACACTTACAACACATCACAAACACCCCACACACCATCCTGGGTGGTGACTTCAACGCCAAGATGTCGGCCTGGTTTGTCGACAACCCCGACACAGACAGAGGGCTGGTACTACAAAACCAAACCGATAACCTCATCATCCTTAACGACATCCATCAACATACCCATATTCCTCACCAAGCCCTCTATAACCCATCATCTCCAGACATCACCTTTTGCTCCCCAGAACTCGCCCCCACAACATCCTGGAGGGTGGTCAGAACCTTAGGCTCTGACCACCTCCCGATCATTATCACCATCAAAACCAGACGACTCACCCCAGCTAGCCACAAACACACATACACCAATTATAAAAGAGCTAACTGGGAAGCATTCACAAATGAGACAGAACAACACTTCACAACTCTAAACAGTACACCCATCACTAACATCAACAATGCTGTACACATACTCAATAAAACTATCCAAAACGCTGACAAGAAACACATTCCAAGAGGTAACAGAAAAAGACACAAGCCCAACTTCACACCAGAAATTCAAAACCTCATCAGACAACGCGACATACTGAAACACTCCCCAGCACCCCACACACAAGACATCACACAACAAATTCAAGCACTCAACACCCAAACTAACAACAAAATACAAGAACAACAAAAACTAAATTGGAATAACTTCCTACAAACACTTGATCACAAAACAAACCCCAAAAAAACTCTACAAAACACTAAACAGCATCACACTTTCCAACAGCAACACAACACAATCACATGCTGCAATCACAACAACAGACTCTACTCCTTCATGTAAACAACAAGCAAACACTCTTATCAATCACTTTTCACATGTCAGCCACCTAAAACCTCACAAAGACGACCGACGTGTCATCCGACGTAAGAGACAATTCCCCACAGACCCTGACTATACACCCTTCACCAATCACCAGACAAAGCATATCATCAACAATCTCAAGCACTCACCCGCCTGTGGCCTAGACAACATAAGCAACATACACCTCAGACACCTGGGACCACAAGGCATACAAGCACTCACTAACATATCAAACTACAGCTATTCACACAACACATACCAGACATTTGGAAGCATGGTATCATCATCACATTCCCCAAACCCAACAAAGACCCCACGCTACCCTCCTCGCACCGCCCCATCACACTCCTTTGCTCCCCCTCCAAAGTCATGGAATGCCTAGTATTACAACTAATTACACCTGACCTACCCCTAGCTCCAACACAACATGGCTTTAGGCCACTGCACTCCACAAACACTCTTCTGACAGACCTTACACAAAGAGCTTTCGACGGCATCAACTCAGCTAGACCACCACACAGATCACTATTAGCCACACTCGACATTAGTAAAGCCTTCGATGCCATCCCCCGCCACAACCTAACAAACAAAATCTACAACACAAACATGCACAACAACACAAAAAGGTGGCTGGCCAACTTCCTAGCAGGCAGATGTGCACACGTATCTTTTGCCGGTCAGTCATCTATAATCAGAAACTTTCCAAACGGAGTCCCACAAGGATCCGTCCTATCGCCCGCACTCTTCAATCTGTACATGCACGATATAACTACACCCAATACGCCCCAAATAAACTTAGTCTCCTATGCAGATGACATAACACTCACATGCACACACCATGACCCAAAAAGAGCAACAGATCTCCTTCAACCCTATCTCAACACACTACATGGCTGGTGCACTACAACCAGACTTAATCTAGCCCCAGCCAAATCCACCGCAACCCTGCTCACAAGTTGGACAGGAGAACACGAATACATCCCTCAACTCACCATAAACAACACACCCCTAACACATACACACACACCCAAAATCCTAGGAGTAACATATGATACTCATATGACATTCAAACAGCACACCACAAACATTAAAAAGAAACTGACACCCAGACTTAACGCCCTCAGGTCACTTGCTCACACAAAATTTGGACACAACAAAGAAACTACCACCACAGTATATAAACAATACATAAGATCAGTGATGGAATACGCAAGCCCAGCCGGGGCTTCTAACCTAGCTGAAACACATCATAAGACCTTACAGACTATTCAAAACAAAGCCCTGAAGATCATTACAGGCTGCACAGCTACTTCACCCACAGATCACCTACATCAAGAAACCAAAATCCTCAAAGTCAAAGACCATCTGGACATGAGAGGCACTCAATTCCTGGCAGCAGCCTCCACGAACCAAGACCACCCACTAAACTACATGGCAACACACTCACAGACACCAAGAAATATCAAAACAACACCCAGCACACGGTATCACACACAATTATTGTCCTCTCTCCCTCCCTGCCCACCCCGAACCAACTTCCAAAAGCACATCCATACTCATATCTCTCACCGATCCATCCACTCACTCACAGACAACACGCAGCTGCATGCACGACCTCCCGAAATCCATCCTTCCGAATCCTCCCTTCCTCGCGAGGACAGAGTCCACCTGGCCAGGCTGAGATGCGGACACCATCCAGCTCTCCTGAGCTATCAGAAGAGACTGGATGACTCCGTTGTCGACGCCTGCCCGGGATGTGACACAGCACCCCATACCATTAAACACATCATAGAAGACTGCATTTCACACAACCACTTACGCCAACAACACAATCTACACTCAATGAGAGCTCTGTGGGAAAGCCCGATCGTGGCCATGGCCTTTCTCAGGGACTCGGGGCTGTTCGGCCAGGCAGCTTAGGGAACAACAACAACAACAACCAAAAGTGTACCAGTAATGGAATATAGGGATAAAACAAAATTGAGGAAAAGAATGAACCCAGAATTGCCAATGAAAAGAAAGCTTTGGACATTGATTAGAAGAAAGAAACGATTGTGGGAAAGACTAAAATTGTTAAAAAAGAACAGGCGGTCTAGTATAGAAGCTAAAGAAGTGGATCTGGAACGCAGACAAATAAACAATAAAATAAGGTGGGACACAAGGAGGGGGGTGAAGGAGAGGGAGAGAGAGATTGCTAGAAATGTGAAGGATAATCCAAAAATATTCTGGAAGTACATTCAGGAAAAGTTAACAAGAAGAGTAGGGATCCCAGAGCTGGTAGGGGGGTTGGATGATGGGAGTAGAGCGGAGACTGATAAGGAGAAAGCAGAGGTGCTGGGGAAATACTTTGGGGGGGTACTAACAGTGGAGTCGGATGATGCAGTGCCTACTATTCCCATCAAACAGGCACCGGCACTAGAACTAATAGAGTTTTCCCATGCTAGAATAAGAAGGGCTATAGAAAAAATGAACAGAAGTAAGTCACCGGGACCGGATGGGATACACCCAAGAATCATAAAGGAAGGAGGTGAGATGTTAGTAGAGCCATTGAAATGTTATTTGAGGTATCGTTTAATACAGGACAAATCCCTATGGACTGGAGAGAGGCGAACATAACAGCTATATTTAAGAAGGGAAAGAGAAATGACCCAGGGAATTATAGACCAGTCAGTTTGACAAGTGTTGTGTGTAAACTAATGGAAACGGTAATTAGAGAAGGAATAATGGATCATATGAAGTCAAACCAACTTTTCAGTGGGAGACAGTTCGGATTCTTGCCGGGGAGGTCGACGGTACTACAGCTAATTAAGGTGGTAGATGATTGGATGCAAATTCTAGAAGATGGTGATGTAAATAGACGTGGTATATTGCGATTTTATGAAGGCCTTCGATAAGGTCCCACATAAAAGGTTAATAGAGAAAGTTAGAAGCTATAATATAGGGGAGAAATGTGTGAAATGGATAGAAGCTTTCCTGAAAGATCGGAGACAGGGTACTGGTGAATGGAATAGGCTCGGGGTTGAGGGAAATTACAAGTGGGGTACCTCAGGGATCTGTGTTGGGACCACTACTGTTCGTTATATTTATCAACGACTTACCTGAAGTTATAACTAATGGAAGTGAGGTATACCTGTATGCGGATGACACTAAGCTGTATAGAAGAGTGAGGAGTAAGGAAGATGTGGGTGTGCTTCAAGGAGATGTGGAGGGCATGAAGGGATGGTCTGAGCATTGGTTAATGCCTTTTCATCCAAAAAAATCCAAGTACATGCGGATTGGGACAAGCAAGATAGACAAGGTAGGATACAGTATGTATGAAGCAATGGAGGAAGTGAATGCAGAAAAGGATATAGGAGTAGTGATAGACAATAAGTTAAATTTCTCAGAACATTTAGTGGAAAAGATAAACAAAGCCAATAGAATTGTAGGGCTGATAAGGAGGACATTTGTGTCACTTGACGAAGAAATCTTCAGGAATCTCTATACAGCGCTGGTTAGGCCGCACCTGGAATATGCGAACCAGGTGTGGGCTCCATATATGGTAAAGGATATAGAAGCAGTGGAGAAAGTGCAGAGGAGAGCTAGCAAGCTGGTACCAACGTTGAAGAACGCGGGCTATGAGCAGAGGTTGAGGACACTGGAGCTTCCGACACTGGCATATAGGAGAAAGAGAGGGGATATGATAGAGACTTTTAAGATAGTGTCAGGAAAGTACGATGAGGATGTGTGTGAATTCTTGATGCAGGAGGGAACAAGAACGAGAGGACACTCTAAGAAAATTTACAAAGAAAGAAATAGGCTTGAGAAGGCAAAGAACTCATTTTGTGATAGTGGTAAATGAGTGGAACGCACTGCCCCAGTATGTAGTCGATTCCGAATCAATAAGGGAGTTTGAAAGTAATCTTGATAAAGTATGGGGAAGACAAGATTTGAAGTTTGATTATAAAACAAAAATACAGAATAGTAAAAATTTTGCGTCTGCTACCGCCGCCGCCAACACCGTGAACGACCGCAGCAGTGCAAGTACTGGTACTGAGCTGGATACACAAGCCTAGTTTGCCTTTTTCCAGAGGATCTACTGTAAGAAACTGTAAGAGAGCGAGGTGGAGGGACAGAGAGGGAGAGGTAGACCGAATGAGAGGTGGAAGGATGGAGTGAGGAAGTACATGAACGTAGGCGGTGCTGGTTGGGGGGAGGGGCGTCGACTGACTGGGGACAGAGGTGCATGGGGGCGGTTCGTTCCTGGCCACTCCTTCGGGGATCACAGCGTCAGGCAATAGATAGACCTTTCGTGCCATTTATGTATAGATTTTATCGTTGGAGAGCAATAGCGAGCCTGTAATTTTGGGAGAAATTGGCCTTCGGCCGGGACATTTTTCTACCGAACAATGTACACATTTGTCTTGGAAACGTTGGAAAGTGGTCTTGGAAGTGTTTTTTTCTTTTTTAAGCTTGATCAATGTCTAGTGAGGAAACTAAAAATATATATAGTATAAATAAATATATAGTCGTGGGAGAGAGAGAGCGGTCATCTTTTTCTTTGGACACCATTTGTTTTTTATCCCCTTCAGCACCATGATGCCTTTTTACCTTTGATACTGGCTAAAATGAGATGATTTTATGCAATTTTGGCATATAATTGATAGATTATTTAAAGGTGACGCATGAATGGCTGTTCGTGTAAATATAAGATGCAAGTCCATGAACGTGGACGGAGCTACACCAAAGAGCAGACCAAGAATGACGTGGGATCAGACCTTGCGCTCTGATCTTAAATCAAAGAACCTGGCAAGTTAGGCAGCTCTGAACAGGGTTGCCTGGAACTCCGCCATTAGGACACGAAACTGGAACCGCACTTCTGCGTGTGGAGCACTCGGTCTTTAAATTTTTGTTTGTATTTTTTATGTATAAAATTTGATTAAACCAGATTAACTGAGAACTGAGTGATCTCTGCCATACCCATAGCTTACTCTGACTGTTCCTTTTACTTATATATTTTCTAGATCTCAAGTGACGGCGTCTCTTCCGTGGATTGACCTCCCAATCTACCAAGATTGGAAGCCAAAGCGTCACATTCTTCCTTTGCCCCTCAACTTTCTCTTCATAATTGCTGAGGGGCACAGGGCCCTGGGTGGGTCTTTGGTTTCCCGGGCGTTTCCGCACCCTCCTCAGCTCCCCGCCATGGAGTGGCTTCGGTCACCCAGGCTTTATTGTGGTCGGCAGGGAGGGTTCTGTGGGGGCGCTCGGTTATGGCCTTGGCCTTGCTCGGGGCCTTGTGGCTGTTCGGCCAGGCAGCTTGGGGAACAACAACAACAACTTGCACATATAGTAGTGTACACCCTATGTGGTGGATTGTGTTCTTTTATTTCAAATTTTATTTTATTAAGCGTTGTTTCCACATAGCGATTTTGATTAGTTCTTTTGCATTTATCTTGTGTCGTCCCAGTTTTGGTTTGTTTATTTTGCAAGTTTTACATTATAATACAGACTGAACTGTATAAATGCAAGTTAAATCTTTTCCTTTTGCCTTTCAGATCCAGCAAGGAGAATTTTGACCGGATACTGAAGCAGGCCAAAGCCGTGTCAAACGAGGTGCAGGCGGTCAACGAGAAGGTGATCCAAGCCAAACGTGAGGTGAAGGACCGAGAGGGCATCAAGAACTCCATACAACGCAAGATGAGGGAGATCAAGAAGGAGTTGGTGGTTCTACAAGAGGCCGTCTACAAGTCCAACACCGAGTTAGTATATATGGTATATACAGTATATATATAATCTGTCTTGATAGCGTAATACATACAGTATATGCGTGGATTTTCGGTGTGAGTATCCTAGGTTTGAGTCCTTGGAGTGCCACATTTATTTGTTGATTACATTAATTGAGTTTAAAAGTCAAGTTGGTTGGTGAAAAAATATGAATACTGTATATGGTAACTGTGTTGGTGGTGTAATGGTTTATATACTTATGTTCTGGGTGTGGTGTCCGGAGTTCAAATCCCGGGAGGACCATATGCTTTCATTAATTTATTCAAATGCATTGGGGTTTATAATGGAGGATTAATGTTAAGAATGGGGTGTTCCTTAACCCCTCAGACCCGGTAGGGCTCTGAGGCACCCATAATAAACTGGGGCCAGGAACACGGAAGGGCTAAGCTATTGGGCGGGTGCCCAACCCCGAAAGGATTTGAAATAGGGGAGCTATCTCCCCGCCAAAGGTGGCTTTCTAGGGCCTTTCCTAGCTGATGCTGAGAGGATTGGGTTCTAGTCATGTGGTGATGGGCTGGTCTATCAGAGTGAGAACTGAGCGATCTCTGCCATACCCATAGCTTACTCTGACTGTTCCTTTTACTTATATATCTTCTAGATCTCAAGTGGCGGCGTCTTTTCCGTGGATTGACCTCCCTACTGCCAACCTAGAAGTTGGCAGATTGGGAGCCAAAGTGTCACATTTTCCCTTACCCCTCAACTTTCCCTTCATAATTGCTGAGGGGCACAGGGCCTTGGGTGGGGCTTTGGTTTCCCGGGCGTTTCCGCACCCTCCTCAGCTCCCTGCCTTGGAGTGGCTTCGGTCACCCGGGCTTTGTTAGTGGTAAGCAGGGAGAATTTTGTGGGGGCGCTCGTTTATGGCCTTGGCCTTGCTCGAGACCTTGGGGCTGTTCGGCCAGACAGCCTGGGGAACAACAACAACAACAACAACACGGAAGGGCTCTGAGGCACCGGCAGCTTGAAAGCCTGTAAGCTTGTTTTGAAAGCCGTCCGTCCAACGCATGTAAACAACAGCCGGTTGGACCGACGCCGCGCATCTCCGACCACAAGAAGGAGAGGCGTCGTTTGTTCTTGTGTGGCTGTGTGTTATTGTTTATTATTGAAAAATCGCCACAAAGTTCTCTCCACGGAAATCGTCATCACAACTGAACCAGTTGACTTAGAGAGCTCTACTCAACGCCATTCTACAGGTACGAAACACATCTACGCTTGGGGATGCGCGGGAATGCGGAATCAGTCAAAATAACAAAGATACGGTAGCCTAGGCATAGACATTTTTTTGGCCAAAACCCCCGGGTTTTGGGGAATATTTATAGAATGCTTAGCCGGTCCCGGAGGGTTAATATGGTATCCCTCTTGAGCAGGAAACTATTTTTGGAGAGGTAATTATAATGTAAAACTTGCAAAATAAACAAACCAAAACTGGGACGATACAAGATAAATGCAAAAGAACTAATCAAAATAGCTATGTGGAAATAATGCTTAATAAAATAAAATTTTGAAATAAAAGAACACAATCCACCACATAGGGTGTACACAACTACATGAGCAAGTCAATTTATTTCCCAAGCCAGCTTATCGCACATATAACAATGCACCATCGTTATGTTCAAGGAATTATTCAATTTGGGAATTGAGATTAACCCACGAAATCCGGGGGGCCTCATATGATCCCGATCGCTGTGTCCGGGGCCATTTTTGTACAGTCAAACTTCATAATTCAGTAGCTACTGATTGAGACCACCTAGAGCAGTCAATTCTTTTGTAAATTGTAGAACTTTTTGTTATCTGTGGAATGCCGTTGAGATGACATCGCTACGACGCGTGGTTGCCGAGTAATGACGATTTTAGCAGCGATTTTTAGCCGCGCATTTTGCCTCATTAATTAAAATGTAAAACTTGCAAACTAAACAAACCAAAATTGGGACAAGGACAATATAAAGTCAAATTAAATTATCAAAATCGCTATGTGGAAACAACGTTTACTAAAATGAAAATTATTAAATAAAAGAACACAATCCACCACATAGGGTGTACATTACTACATGAGCAAGTTAATCTGGTTCCCAAGCAAACTAATCGCACATATAACAACGCACTATCGTCACGTTAAAGGAAGTAGTCAAGTTTGGGAAGTCCGGGACGTTCTGGTAAATTTTACTAAACTCTGCATGAATAAAGAAACTATATGTTAAATGTCAAAATATTATTTAAAATCAAATTTGCAACATGACAAGACATTAAAATAGTACAAAATACAAATATTGATAAGATATCTATACTATTACAAAATAATATATAAAATACAGTACAGTCTGATCATTATGTAGTGGTAGCTAAGGTTAGGATACAAAAGAAATGGGTGAGGAGAGCGGGAGGGAGGCGAGAGGAGGGTGGAATGGTGAGGAGGGTGGAGAGGTTGCAGGAGGAGGAAGTCAGGGAGGAGTACAGGAGAGCAGTGGAAAGACGACTAGGTGGGTTCGACCTGGAAGTTATGGAGGAAGTGGAGGAGATGAGCAAGGTGTTTAAGGATGAGATCTGTGCAGCATGTGAGGAGGTGTGTGGAGTGAGGAGAAGAGGGAGGGGAGTGAAAGGTACAGCATGGTGGACAGAAGAGGTAAGAATAGCTGTGGAAGAAAAGAAGAAAGCATATAGAGAGTGGTTGGGTAGTAGAGGGAATGAAGATTCCGAGAGACAGAAACGAGCGAGGTACGTGGAGAGTAAGAGGGTGGTGAAGAGAGTAGTGAAGGAAAGTAAGAGAAGAGTAGATGAGGAATTTGGAAGGAATCTGAGTGTAAAATGGAGGGAGAGTAAGAAACTGTTCTGGAAAGAAGTCAAGAAAGTTAGGGAAGGTAGCAAGGGAAACAGTAAGGGTGTGAAAGATAAGAATGGGAGAATGCTAGCCGAGAAGCAAGAGAGAGTCGAAAGATGGAGGGAGTACTTCAGTGAGTTGCTAAATGAAAGGAATGAAGAGCCAGCAAACATAGCTGGATATGGTATGGGAGGGAGAAGAAGAGAAGTAGTGGAGGAGGAGGTGGGGATCAGGAGGTCAGAAGTGTGGGAAGCCATGAAAAGAGTGAAGTTGGGGAAAGCACCAGGAACAGATGGAGTGTGTGGGGAAATGTTGAGGTATGGTGGTGAGATAGTGATAGAATGGGTATGGAAAATGTGCAAACTAGCATGGGAGAAGGGGAGTGCACCCGATGACTGGAAGACTGGCATAATAGTCCCCCTATATAAGGGCAAAGGGGAAAGAGGAGTGTGTGGTAACCACCGAGGAATATGTCTTCTAAGCGTAGTAGGGAAGGTATACAGTAGGGTAGTGATTGAGAGAGTGAGAGTGAGAACGGAGAAATGGATAGGCGACGAGCAGGGAGGTTTTAGGAAGGGAAGAGGATGTGTAGATCAGATTTTTACCCTGAATTGTGTTGTGGAGAAGTATCTGGAGAAGAAACAAAAGGTGTATGTTGCCTTTATGGACTTGGAGAAGGCCTATGACAGAGTGGATAGAGAAGGTTTGTGGAAAGTACTTAGAATATACGGAGTAGAGGGCAAGTTGCTGAAAGCAGTGAAGAGCATGTATGAGGGTGCAAAGGCGGCAGTACGTGTGGAGAGTGAGCAGAGCGAGTTCTTTGACCTGAATGTTGGTTTGAAACAGGGGTGTGTGATGTCCCCGTGGTTGTTTACTGTATATATGGATGGAGTTATGAAAGAAATACTATCAAGAGCAGTGGATGTTGGTGTATCGCTGAAAAGGGAGGGAATTGAGTGGAAGCTACCTATACTGCTGTTTGCGGATGATACAGTTCTGATGAGTGATAATGAATGGGAGTTGCAGGGTCTGGTAAATGAGTTTGGAACAGTGTGCGAAAAACGGAATTTGAAGGTAAATACGGGGAAGAGCAAGGTTATGGTCTTCGAAAGGGGTGAAGTCACAGAGTGTGAGGTGAAGCTGAACGGTCAGGCTATGGAGATCGTCAACTCTTTTAAGTATCTGGGCAGTGTGTTGAGTAAAGATGGGACTATGGATGAAGAGGTGCGGGAGAGGGTACAACAGGGGAAGAGGGTTGTAGGAACGCTAAAAGCAGTAACAAGAAATAGGGTGGTCAGTATGGAAGTGAAGAAGTCCTTGCATGACAGTGTGGTAATCCCGACACTGACTTACGGAAGCGAAGCATGGACGTTGGTTGAGAGACTCAGACCAAGAGTGAGAGCAGTGGAAATGAATTACTTAAGGAGTGCGTGCGGAGTTACATGGAGGGATGGACAGACTAATGAGGAAGTAAGAAGGAGGTGTGGTGTGGAGGTAGATGTGCTGGAAAGTGTGAAAAGGAACAACTTGAGATGGTTCGGCCATATGGAACGTATGGAAAGCGAGAGAATGACTAAGAGGGTGTACGAGAGCGAGGTGGAGGGACAGAGGGGGAGAGGTAGACCGAATATGAGGTGGAAGGATGGAGTGAGGAACTACATGAACGAAGGCGGTGCTGGTTGGGGGGGGGGGCGTCGACTGACTGGGGACAGAGGTGCATGGGGGCGGTTCGTTCGTGGCCACCCCTTCGGGGATCACGGCGTCAGGCAATAGATAGATAGATAGATAGTACAGCACTCACTAACGATAGTGCTATCGGGTAGGTACCTGTAAGCATAGCATGCCTCAAGTGACCCCTATCAATAACTACCCTACAAATAACCTACATTTATAGCACAAATAAACTAAGGAAATCGCAAAAGTAAGCAATTGATACTATCGACAATGAATACATATAATATAAAGACAAATACTGTAATTGCAAAATATGAAGTAACAACAGATTTAAACAAAGAGTACTCTTTTAACAAGAACAATAAATTTAAAAAATCATCAATATTAATATTAATAATAATAATAATAATAATAGAAAAAGAAAAAGATAAATAATAAATACAGACAAAAAGTAAGCAGAGGTTATACAAGAAACTTCAAGTTAAAAATGCTTGATTAAAATTATTGATGTCAAATTTTAGAATACAGTCACAATAATTGACCCTAAAAAGATTAAATTTATGGAACAATTTACTTGCCTCCCGGATTCCTGCTATTTTTTTTATTTTTTTTGCCTGAATGAATGGGTTAAAAATATCCTAGAAAACTTTTGACGATACAAGTTTGCGTGTGATACCGGTCTTACTATTTGTAACTACCCCTAGAACTAGGAGTAATAACGAACCTTCTAAACTCGATCTGATTTTTACAAATGATCCTCACGAAATTAGTGATATAAACTATCTATGTCCTGTAGGCAAAAGTGATCACCTATTACTGAAATGGAAGTTGATCTCAAGTAATGCCAATAGATTAGACAATAGCTATATAAATGACAGACTAAATTATAGTAAAGCTGATTATGTATCCTTGAAAAGATGTTTAGAGAGAGTAGAATGGGATCTAATTTTGAAGGAACAAAATGTACAAGGTAAATATAGTAGATTCCTCAAAATTTATAGAGAAGGAACCAATCTGTTTGTCCCAAGATGTAAAACTGGAAATTTTACTAAGCAGAAATAATGGTTTAATTTGAAATGCAAAAGAGCTTTGGGTAGGCGTGATGCAGCTTGGGCTAGATTAAGAAGAAGTAACACTGAGAGTAATTGGAATAAATATAAACAGGAGAGGAATAGATATGTTAACATAATTAGGCAAGTTAAAATGAACTATGAGAAGAACATAGTAAATACTGTAAATGTGAAAGTGACCGTAAATTGTTTTATAAATATATAAACAGTAAGTTGAAGGTAAAGAAACATATTACTAAATTAAGAGTAGATGCTAGGACGTATGAAAATGTATCTGACATGTGCGAGGTAATGAATAACAAATTGGGGTCGGTTTTTACTAGAGAGGAAAGTTTTGACGAACCACAGGCGGGAGTACTGGAGAGTGGTCTTAGCAAGATTGAAATAACTAGAGATGAGCTGTTATCTGCGATGAGAGGACTTGAAGTAAGGAAAGCTATGGGACCGGATGAAGTGTCTGCCTGGGTTTTAAAGGAGTGTGCAGAGCAATTAGTGGAGCCACTGAGGGACATAATTCAAGCTTCCTTAGATAAAGGACAGGTTCCTGTTGAATGGAAAATCCTACATGTCAATGTTTGCAGATGACAAAAATTATGAGACAAATAACAAATATAAGTAGTTGTGAGGAGCTGCAAGGGGATTTAGATAAAATATACGGATGGAGCACCAAGTGGAAAATTAAATTTAATATAAGTAAATGTCATGTGTTAAATATGGGAAGAAGTGTGAATAGACCAAATTGGGAGTACAGGATCGGAGATAATATAATTAGCAAGGCCGAAAAAGAAAAGGATTTAGGGTTGATTATACAAGATAGCTTGTCGCCAGAGAAACATATTAACAAGCTCTTTAGCGGAATGTATGCAATGGGCGGGAATATGAAAGTTGCTCTGAACTACTTGGATGAGAACATGTTAGTGAAAATTATAAAAAGTATGATTAGACCAAGATTGGAGTATGCAGCAGTGGTGTGGTCCCCGCATCTTAAGAAGCATATTCACAAGTTAGAAAGAATCCAGAGAGCAGTTACTAGATTGGTTCCAAGTCTCAGAGAACTGCCATATGAAGGGAGGCTAGAAAAATTAAATCTACCGCGTCTAAAAGAGAGGAGAGAGAGGGGAGACATGATAATGATGTACAAATGCACCCGAGGGCTGGAGAGGCTGGATAGGGAGGATATATTAATTAAGGATACAGGAATAACTAGAGGCCACAGCTACAAAGTAAAAAGACCTACCTGCAAGAACGATATCAGGAAGTTTAGCTTCCCCTATAGATGTATTGACAAATGGAATAGGCTGGAGGAGGAGGTGGTGGGGGCAAGGAACATCCATATTTACAAGAAAAAATTGGATGAAAGTAGACTTAGAGACGGGACAACACGAGCTTAGCTCAACTCTTGCAAACTACAATTAGGTAAATACAGCCACAAGGCCCCATATGTGCCGATTCTAGGGGTATGGAGCATAAGAAGACAGCCAAGTTGGAGGAGTTAAATTTATATATGTGTAAAGGAGAGGTGTCATTCTATATTTGTTTTCAAAGTTTAATATCCGATTTAATACCCGATAGCACTATCGTTAGTGAGTGCAATTTGTAGTTTGTACTATTGTTAACCCTCTCACATCCTGACGCGATTTTTGAGCCTATTAGGGATACTTTAAAGCCTTTGTTACCGTCAGGGGTATCTTGTTGTTGTTGTTGTTCCCCAAGCTGCCTGGCCGAACAGCCCCAAGGCCCCGAGTAAGGCCAAGGCCATAAACGAGCGACCCCACAGAACCCTCTCTGCCGACCACAATAAAGCCTGGGTGACCGAAGCCACTCCATGGCGGGGGGCTGAGAGGGTGCGTAAACGCCCGGGAAACCAAAGCCCCACCCAGGGCCCTGTGCCCCTCAGCAATTATGAAGAGAAAGTTGAGGGGCAAAGGAATAATGTGACGCTTTAGCTTCCAATCTTGGTAGATTGGGAGGTCAATCCACGGAAGAGACGCCGTCACTCGAGATCTAGAAAATATATAAGTAAAAGGAACAGTCAGAGTAAGCTATGGGTATGGCAGAGATCGCTCAGGTCTCACTCTGATAGACCAGCCCATCACCAATGGGCATAGGGGTATCTATAAACCTTTAGTTTGTTTACTTCAACCTCTGCAGTTGTCTTTGAGTTAGCTGTGGGCAGAAAACTAATTTTGGAGAGGTAATTATAACAGTGAGAGTAATCTATTTCTTATTGCTATTCTGGCAACCTCTGCGTCCTATGGTCGTGAGAGGGTTAATGTCTTGTCAGGTTGCAAATTTGATTTTAATAAAACATTTAGACGCTACATTGTAGTTTCTTTATTCATGCAGAGTTTAGTCAAATTTACCAGAACGTCCCGGACTTCCCAAACTGACTAATTCCTTGAACGTGATGATAGTACGTTGTTATGTGTGCGATTAGTTTGCTTGGGAAACAGATTAACTTGCTCATGTAGTGATGTACACCCTATGTGGTGGATTGTGTTCTTTTATTTCATAAATTTTATTTTAGTAAGCGTTGTTTCCACATACCGATTTTGATTAGTTATTTTGCCTTTGTATTGTCTTTGTCCAAGTTTTGGTTTGTTTAGTTTGCAAGTTTTACATTTTAATAAATTTAAATGCATTTTTCCACATATAGATTTTGTTTAGTACCGGTATGTTGTCATTTCGATAGTTTCTAATTTTACTTAGTTCCTTAAATTCATTTGAACAGTTCGTTTGCAAGTTTTATATTTTGATTAACCCTTTCATGCTTATGACGCAATTTTGAGCCTATTAGGGATACTTTAAAGCCTTTGTTACCATCAGGGGTATTTAGAAACCTTTAGTTTAGTTACTTCAACCTCTGCAGTTGTCTTTGAGTTAGCTGTGGGCAGAAAACTAATTCTGGAGAGGTAATTATAAGAGTGAGAGAACTCTATTTCTTATTACTAATCTGGCAACCTCTGCGTCATAAAAGCGTGAAAGAGTTAATACAGTAGTCCTTTTATTTCCAGCTGCCGATAAATTGACATCTCCCCATCTTGATTACTTGACTATTGTTACTGTTCCAGTGCTCAGAGCCAGTGGTCGGTGCGTCGATCCCAGTGGAACGAAGCCATGGAGGAAACCAAGAAACAACAGATCCAGGTGCAGCAGGATGCACGCACCGAGGAGACCCACCGCATCAACCTCTCCAACACCATGGATGTGAAGAGGGAGGCCGTGTCACAACTCAACATGGAGGACAAGGCTATTAGAAGGAAGATTGGTTAGTTTAGTTCACTTTAATTGTACAAGTTTCAGGGGTTTCAAGGGTCACTTGAGGCATGCTATGCTTATAGGTACCTACCCAATAGCACTAGCGTTAGTGAGTGCTATTTGTATTTTGTACTATTGTTAATGTCTTGTCAGGTTGCAAATTTGATTTTAATTGAACATTTTGACACTACAGTGGAATCTCGCATCTAACGCATTTTGATCTAACGAATTTGCATCTAACGACCCTATTGGAGCTCTACCCGATCTCAATCTAACGAACCAAAATCCATATCTAACGGCAATTATTCTGGGTGCCCGGTATCGAATTTACAAATTTCCCGCCAAATAGGCCTACCGTACTGAGCTAAGTGGCGTCCCTCCCTCCTTCCCCGTCACTGTCGTCAGTCCAGTCCGCACCGCGCCTTAGGCCTACATTACTCAACCCAACTCAATCTTTTGTTGTGTTACTCGCCCCAACCTTAAGCTTTTGTTGTGTTACGCCTTTTGTGATGTCGACCCAATCCTCAGGTACTGGAGAGGGGAGTGGTGAGAATGGAAATATGCATGAAAGAAAGACAAAAGTACCAGTGAAGAGGGTTACGCGTGTTGGAAAAAAAATGAATAAATATACGGCAGAGGATAAAGCGAAAGTGATTGAACTAATTGAAAAAGGCCTCAAGAACTGCGAGATAGTTTTTTTTTTTTTTTTTTTTTTTTAAGAGACAATGAACGGAGGAAGGAAAAACACAGATAAAACAAAAAGGTCCATGTGCCTAAAGGCATCCTCCATTCATAAAATGTTTGTAACAACTGGATTTAAACATTTGTTGATTGTAAGTTTGTGGAAAGCAATTCGAGGGAAGTGAATTCCAAAGAGTAGTAGCTCTGGGGATAAATGAATTCTGATAAGCAGAAGTTCTGCATTGTGGAGGAGAAAGTGTAAATTCATGGGCGCTCTCAGCTGCCCTAGTTCTACGGGGAAAGATGTGGAGAGGCGGCACAATTGAAGCAAGTTCCTTGGAACAATTGCTGTGAAAATATCTGTAGAATAATGCAAGGGATGCAACGTTTCTTCGTATGGCTAATGTAGGAAGGTCCTGTGTGATTGCAGGGTTATTGATTAATCTAATAGCTTTATTTTGAATTTTGTCCAACTGCCTCAATGCAACCACTCCACTTCCACCCCACAGAGGTGAACAGTAATCCATCTGAGAGCGCACATGACTTTTATATATTACGGCCAACTGCTCGTCAGTGAAGAATTCTCGAACTCTGTACAGGAGTCCCAGTTTTTTAGAGGCATTCTTAGCAATGCTTCTAACATAATGTGTCCAGCTCAAGTTAGTAGTTAATGTTACACCGAGAATGTCAATACTAGGGGAAGTGGGAATATTTACATCATTAAAAAATATATGGGAGTCAGTGAGATTCTGTCGGTTAGAAAATTGAATGTACTTGGTTTTCTGTGCATTAAAGGAAACTAGATTCTCTTGTCCCCATTCATTAATTCTAGAAAGGTCCTGGTTCAGAGAAATTGCAGTGTTTATTTTTGAATTTATAAGATCGGGTTGGGTGAAAGAATTGGTAAATGTGAAGGAACTGTGGAGTGTTGAGTCATCTGCGTAGGAATGTATTGGATTATGAGTGGTAGATATGAGATCATTGATATGAATGAGGAACAGAGTTGGGGCCAAAACTGATCCCTGGGGAACACCAGCATTTATTGAGTGAAATTGAGAATAAAGGCCATCTACCATTACACGTATTTTTCTGTTATGAAGATAAGAAGAAATTAGTGGAACTAATGATGCAAGGCCGTAGTGTGACATCTTCGACAATAAGGATTGATGCCAGACTCTATCAAATGCCTTTGATATATCCAGTGCTATTGTATGTGTTTCACCATGTTGGTCTGTAGCTTGGTTGATTTGATGCGTAAGAAGGCAAAGAATGTCTGCAGTTGATCGACATCGTCTAAAACCATATTGCCTATCACTGATTAATTTATTATTCTCCAGATGCTTAATTATGTGATTATTTAATATAATTTCAAAAACTTTGCCAAGAGTGGAAGTTATAGCTATTGGTCTGTAGTTTGATGGATCTGAAGAGGCACCTTTTTTAGGAACTGGATGGATGTTTGCTTCTTTCCAGGGTACTGGGAAGCATGAGGTATGAGTACACAGACGGAAAAATTTTGCCAATACAGGAGCGAGCACCAAGGAGCAATTCTTAAGTACTATTGGAGGAATTTCATCTGGACCAGGAGCCTTATCTACTGAGAGATTCTGCAAAATAGTTTTGACATGTCTGGTGTGGATCTTAAGTGAGGGAATTTCAGGTGAATTAAAATTAAGTACAGGGACATCTTGATTTATTTCATCTAAGGTTGAGTTGGTGGAGAAAATATCTGCAAGAAGGTTAGCTTTACTATTTATTATTATTATTTAGTGAAAATAATTGGGACAGTGCGTAACTTTAAGAGTCAGAAAACTAAAATTAAAGCCAGCCTATCTGTTGCAAAGACGTGTTTTAGTGGCAATGTTAAGAGAGGCAGGCTGTGGTGGAGGTGAGGAAGTGCGCGGCGCATCCCAGTTAGCCTAGCCTCCCTGCTCGGATATCTTCGACATCGTCTAACCTGCACACTTCATTATTCACTCACAGATTGGTTTATTATTAATTCTTCTTATAATTAATATATTACATGATTTTAATATATTTGATGTCACAAAATAGAACTCGGAAGGGCAAAAATAGGTAAAAATGGGGACTCTGTCTAAATTTTGGCATCAATTACCATTTTTCCCATTAGTTTATGTATTCATATCTAACGAATCTGGATCTAACGCAATTTTTTCGGCACCTATTATTCGTTAGATACGAGATTCCACTGTAATTGTAGTTTCTTTATTCATGCAGAGTTTAGTAAAAATTTACTAGAATGTCCCGGACTTACCAAATTGACTAATTTCTTGAACGTGACGATAGTGCGTTATGTGTGCGATTAGTTTGCTTGGGAAACAGATTAACTTGCTCATATAGTAATGTGCACCCTATGTGGTGGATTGTGTTCTTTTATTTCATAAATTTTATTTAAGTAAGCGATATTTCCACATAGCGATTTTGATAAGTTATTTTACCTTTATCTTGTATCGTCCCAGTTTTGGTTTGTTTAGTTTGAAAGTTTTACATTTTAATTTAACCCTTCCCAGCCCGGGCAGCATGTTAAAATGACACCGCGGCAGATGGGCAGGAACCCGGGCAGCATTTTAAAATACGTAAGCTTGAAAGCCTATTCAGCTTGGTCTGAACGCCGTGCGTCTGACGTATGTAAACAAAGCCGATCGTTGCGTCACCGCACCTCCGAAAACAATAAGGAGACGTCGGATCAATGTTATTGTTGTGACGTCAGACGAAATTAGTGTCTGAAAAGCTCCGATATTATCAACATCGCGGAAAAATTCGCTCCATGGAAATCGTCATCACAACTGAACCAGTTGACTTAGAGAGCTTTACTCAATGCCAGTCTACAGATTGGAAACCGCACTACATTTAGGGATGCGTAGGAAATTTCTAGCAGTTAAAATAAAAAAAATACGATAGGCCTAGACGTTTTTCGGCCAGATCGCCCGGGTACCCCGCACTGTCATTAGGAAAACCTGACCGGGCCACGAGGGTTAAAGATGAGGTTATTCAAATTTCAGGCTACAAGGAAGTTGGAGCCAAAAATATCGAATTAAAACAGAAATGCAATAGTAATGTAGGTTTCTGATGGATAGAAAGCATGATGAGTTTGGTTTTATATATATATATATATATATATATATATATATATATATATATATATATGCACTACAGCTGTATTTTGACTGGTTATTCTGCTAAATATCGATGTGTACAACTCCAACTTCCTTATAGTCTGGAATTCACATGTGGTCAATTAGGGTATACAGTACAGTAATTCATATTTGTTTTCACAAACCCATCAATTAATTTACAAATAAGCCTTACTAATGAAATCAATGAAAGTAATGAATACATGTGGTACTCCAAGGCAGTGGTGGGCACGATTTCCGCTAATCAGCTAACAGCTAATAGCGAAGCTAAATATTTAGTTAGCTGGTTAGCTTTTAAGCTAACTTTGAAAATCATTAGCGGACCGATTAGCTTCCAATAAATTTACTACCGCTAACTGTAACAGCTAATCAGCTAATGTGCATTCGCTGGTAAAAAAAAGTTTATTCCTACAGTTTCTTACAGTAGATTCTCTGGGAAAAAATGTTTGCAAACTCTAAAATGACACATATTTATATGAGTATGTAATTGCAACATTGCAACAGGCAGTATTACAGTGACTATATCACGTCACATTCACATGTACAGTACACAATACATTAAGACTCATGGGTCATGTTATGACATGAACGTCACAACGTGTGAGCCTAGCGCCGACTTGAGAAATTCGCTACAGAAAAACTACATTTACATTTTCAAAATGTTACCATAGATCTACAGTATTTGGGTACCGTATATATTTGTATTTATTTATTGTTATATAAGTTCCTATATTAGAAAATAAATTTGTTTCCCAGGCAACCACATTCTCAAATGCATTTTAGTTAATTGTTGATTAACAATAATTAATACTTAGATTATTATAACTTTTAACCCCTTCAGCACCATGATGTAATTTGCATTATATTCTAGTTATCAATATATGATTTTCTTTTGCCCTATGATCTACTTCTAGGATATAAAACTTAACTTTAGGGGTTAAGCTTATTGATGTTGTTCTACTGTCTATGCCTATCTAAGTTTTCTAAGTCAATAAAAAAAAATCTATTCGACAGAAGTGTCGTTACATAGCTTGTTACCTTTAATGCTTCCAAAACCCAATTTCTCCATCTATCTACCCGTCAGGATCTCCCAGCGGACTATCCCTTATTCTTCAACAATACAAAAATCAACCCTTCATCCTCTCTCAATATTCTTGGTGTCTCTTTTTCTTCTGCTCTCATTTGGAAGGACCATATTACCACTCTTGCTAAGGCAGCCTCCCAGAAGCTGGGTGTGCTCAACCGCCTTAGGGGGTTCTTTTCCCCTGCACAGCTTCTTGCTCTGTACAGGGGCATAGTGCGCCCTTGTATTGAGTATTGTTCACATGTGTGGGGAGGTTCCTCTCACACCGCTCTCCTAGACAAAGTTGAAAGGAAGGCCTTTCGTATCATTAACTCCCGTCCACTCACCAACTCTCTGCAGCAATCTCTCTCTCTCCGCCGCAATGTTGCATCTCTCTCGCTATTCTATCGCTACTATAATAATCAGTGTTCCTCAGAGCTTTCCCAGTGCATACCACCTCCTTTACGTAGGGCACGTGGTACCCGTCTTGCAACTCAATCCCACCCCTACTCTGTGCAACTCTCCAACCCAAGAGTGAAACGTTACTCTCAAACTTTCTTCTACTCAACAGCTGAGCTCTGGAACTCTCTCCCAGAATCAGTCTTTCCCTCTTCCTATGACTTAAATTGCTTCAAACTCTTGTGTGTCCAGGCATTTTGGCTCGATCGTCCCTTGATTTTGGCCCTGTCACTCTTTCAACTATGGGGGAGGCACTCGCTATAGGCAATTCTGCCTTTTGCCTCCCTCAATCACATAGAAAAAAAACAAAAAAAATCATAATCATAAATAATCAATCATAATTACTATATTGTTGTCTGGCGATGGGCTGGTCTATCAGAGTGAGACCTGAGCGATCTCTGCCATACCCATAGCTTACTCTGACTGTTCCTTATACTTATATATTTTCTAAATCTCAAGTGACGGCGTCTCTTCCGTGGATTGACCTCCCAATCTACCAAGATTGGAAGCTAAAGCGTCACATTATTCCTTTGCCCCTCAACTTTCTCTTCATAATTTTTGAGGGGCACAGGGCCCTGGGTGGGGCTTTGGTTTCCCGGGCGTTTACGCACCCTCTCAGCTCCCCGCCATGGAGTGGCTTCGATCACCCAGGCTTTATTGTGGTCGGCAGGGAGGGTTCTGTGGGGGCGCTCGTTTATGGCCTTGGCCTTACTCGGGGCCTTGGGGCTGTTCGGCCAGGCAGCTTGGGGAACAACAACAACAACTATATTGTTGTTATTTACTATCTAGTAATATCTTATCGTTCTTATGATATTGCATACAGGCACTGCTGTACATAACTCACGAGAGAAAAATTATATTTTAATTTTAGCTACCGGTACTCGCTAATATATTGAATTTAATTTTGATTAACAGCGTCCGTAAATATTGTGATACAGTTGTAATACTGAATAGTCTTGTATTAACCCGTAAACGGCTGCAAAGCTCATAAGAGGTTTTACTGGGCGACGGTGGCAAAACTCTTAAGAGGGAGGCCTAAACAAAACATTTAAACAGCCCCAGTAGCACTAAACAAATTTTTTTTTTTTTTTTTTTTTTTTTTTTTTCCCCTATACAGTACCTCATATCACTCCTCCACATCCCATCCTTCCTCCCTTTCCCCTCCCACTTCAATTATCACCTATTTTCCCTGTTATTCCCTAATTCGTTGGTATATTTTTGTGCTAACATTAGCAAACTATGTGGAGGATGTGCTTACGTGCCTAGCGGGTGTGTTACATAACCGAGTGTGTGTATGAGTAGGCTCAGTTTGGCTTGAGGCCTCGTGGAGGGAGGGGTTGCCTCAATTTTCTCCATAATTCATGAATGGGCTGGTCCATCTATATTCGCGATTTTGACCAGAAAAATTATACAGTATTTTCACTTGTTTTATTGTTGTTACAGGTTACTATCTTCATAGTGAAGGTAAAATAGGCTCATATGAATAAGTAATAACGATATTTATCGTAAAATGACAATTATAGGCCTGAATGGAGCCAATATGCTCGCCCATGGGGAGCTAGTTCAATACCCCCCCCCCCTCGCTGTTTTCGGGTTAATGTATGCAAATAAATTTGATTGTAAGCTAATGTTTATTTAATTTGTTCTTTTAATGATTTATGTACAAAAGGATGCACATGCACATTTATTAATCATCTGATCTTGGCATTATATGATTCTTGTAGCCAATGTTTTGGAAAGCTGTGTCTAAGCAATAAACTACAACTACAACCTAATGCATATCATAGTTTTGGAAAGCTGTGTCTAAGCAATAAACTACAACTACAACCTAATGCATATCATAGTTTTGGAAAGCTGTGTCTAAGCAATAAACTACAACTACAACCTAATGCATATCATAGTTTTGGAAAGCTGTGTCTAAGCAATAAACTACAACTACAACCTAATGCATATCATAGTTTTAGCTTTCTAAGTTTGTGTTTAAGGGTTTAATTAAGAGGGAAAAATCAAACCAATGCTAAAGTCATATGATAACTGTTATCGTTAGCTTCCACTAATTTATTTGGCAATTTAGCGATTTAGCGTTATCGAAGCTAACGTTCTAAGTTAGCTGATTATCGGTTAGCTGTGCCCAGCACTGCTCCAAGGACTCGAACCTAGGATACTCCTACCGAAATTCCGCACACTAAGCATTAGGCAATCAATTATTATGTTCCTTCCAACAACCAACTATACTCCTAAAATCGATTAATGAAATTTACAAACACATGTGGCAGTCCGTGGATTCGAACCCAGGACACTCACACCGAAAATCAACACCTTATGCATCGCACCACGAAGACAGTTAAAGGTTTATGCACAAACCTACGATATATTATGCATTCTCGAATACTGCATATTAATCTTAGCATGTACATACTCCCAACTGCTCTATGTTAACTTAATGTTTAGACGAATTAAAATGTAAAACTTGCAAACTAAACAAACCAAAATTGGGACAAGGACAATATAAAGTCAAATTAAATTATCAAAATCGCTATGTGGAAACAACGTTTACTAAAATGAAAATTATTAAATAAAAGAACACAATCCACCACATAGGGTGTACATTACTACATGAGCAAGTTAATCTGTTTCCCAAGCAAACTAATCGCACATATAACAACGCACTATCGTCACGTTAAAGGAAGTAGTCAAGTTTGGGAAGTCCGGGACGTTCTGGCAAATTTTACTAAACTCTGCATGAATAAAGAAACTATGTTAAATGTCAAAATATTATTTAAAATCAAATTTGCAACATGACAAGACATTAAAATAGTACAAAATACAAATATTGATAGGATATCTATACTATTACAAAATAATATATAAAATACAGTACAGCACTCACTAACGATAGTGCTATCGGGTAGGTACCTGTAAGCATAGCATGCCTCAAGTGACCCTAATCAATAACTACCCTACAAATAACCTACATTTATAGCACAAATAAACTAAGGAAATCGCAAAAGTAAGCAATTGATACTATCGACAATGAATACATATAATATAAAGACAAATAATTACAAAATATGAAGTAACAACAGATTTAAACAAAGAGTACTCTTTTAACAAGAACAATAAATTTAAAAAATCATCAATATTAATATTAATAATAGAAAAAGAAAAAGATAAACAATAAATACAGACAAAAAGTAAGCAGAGGTTATACAAGAAACTTCAAGTTAAAAATGCTTGATTAAAATTATTGATGTCAAATTTTAGAATACAGTCACAATAATTGACCCTAAAAAGATTAAATTTATGGAACAATTTACTTGCCTCAAAACCTCTGTCCACTAAGAGTCTGTATAGTAACCTAGCTCTAGCCCAAAAGTCATCTACTTTAGTGCAGATTTTACAAAATCTTATTAATTGGGAATAAAAACAGTTATAAGTTATTTTACTATCGATATTACTACTAGGGAAAGGAAAGTTTATTACGTTAAAATTAAAATCATCAACTTTGTGATATACTTTAAGTATGCACTGTTCATTAACAATCTCTATATTTATATCAAGAAAATTTTCAACTTTATAATTTACGTTACATTGTGTGAGGGGAATAGAATTAGGGTAAATAAGTTAGCAACTTGATTAAAATTTAACAAATTGCAAACAAGAATATCATCAATATATCTACTATTATTACTTAACAGTTTAGCAAGTGCTAATTTTTCTGGAATTTTATTTTTCTTGCTACTGTCAACTAAGTCTTTTATATATTTAAATTCTAAAGCAAGCAAGAATAAGTCTGCAATTAAAGGGCTAGCATTTCCACCCATAGGAATTCCTAATATTTGTTTGAAAATGTACGGCCCGAATCTAACATAAGTATTGAAAAGGAGGAATTTAAGGGCATCTTTAAGTTTAGTTCTATCAAAATATACAGAACTAGTGGGAGTAGAGCTAAGTGATGCATTATTAAAATATGTATAAACATTTATGAAATAATTACCATTCCTAACGAACCTGTCAAAGTGCAAATCTATAATAAAGCAAAGCTCTGAATATACTAAATCTAAAGGCAAATTGGTATACAAAGTTGAAAAGTCGAAGCTATGTACCGAGGTAACTTTCGGCATGGTATTTATTTTATCAATAACTTCTAACGAATTGTCAACACTCCAATAATAGTTAATGCCAGTTCTTTTCATGATGGTATTACAATATCTTTATGAGTACTTTTAATGTATTTTAAGCAATTTACGACTTGTTCTGATAGAGTTTTAGTGGTAGCAAATTTTGCTCCGGCAATAAAGCGATATTTATAAGGTCTTTTATGAAATTTAGGTAACATGTATAATTTTGCAATGCACTTGTTCTTATCAGAAAGTTTAATATCAAATATTATATTTTTCTTGGTATGTTCATCGATTAAGTTATCAATATTCAGATTATTTTGAATTTCATAAACAGAATTACCGCAAATATTTTTACGTAATATGTTACCCTTAATACCTAATTCTTTTTTCATATTTTCAAGATAAAATTTCTTACATGTGAAGCTATAATTATTGCTGGCTTTATCTACTGTAGTGATTACAAAATGTTTATGTAAATTTATTAAATCAGCTTTAAGCTTATTATAATTATAATGGAAGGGATATTAATGGGGCACTTAACCACAAGGGAAGGCCTCGCTATTGACTAATTCCTTGAACGTGACGATAGTGCGTTGTTATGTGTGTGATTAGTTTGCTTGGGAAACGGATTAACTTGTTCATGTAGTAATGTACGCCCTATGTGGTGGATTGTGTTCTTTTATTCATAAATTACGGTATCGTATAAATACGATAGAATATGACTCTTTTGTGATCTCGTATGTCTCTGTGACGTCACGATCGCTCCTACAGCACGACGTAGGACGAGTAGATCGTATATTATAAGATTGTAAATAAGTTAAGTTATAAAAGGCCTAATATGCTATTAAGCAATATTGCCATGGTCTTATGTAGTATGTATGAATTTATCGTATACAGTACTGCCTTCACATTACTTCATCACCTATGAAATGTATCAAGGTAAGCTATATCAAGGCAATATCAAAACAGATTCGAAATCTGCGGTCTACCACAACCACGAGAGAGAGGCAACAGGGGCTGCCATCAACTTCCTAAGCTTAATATATCTTACATGGCTTTGTTTACTATTTTAGATTAATATTTATGGTAAACCAAGATAACTGTGCAGTATCAATCATTCTTTCAAATGTTTTAGACAGTGATAAAATGGAAAGGGATGTTGCATGAGCTATGCTCTTTAAGTTAGATAACGGGACTGATGTTTCAGCCATCCGGATTTGTCTGGATGGCTGAATATATGTCCGGACTTTCGGCAGATCCAGACAGGGTTCCCTCCAAATTAGTCTGGATGGGCGAGGTTTTACTGTACCTATTGGACCGGCCGCGTACGTTTAGGGCGCCGAGGAATAATAGGTACGCACTAACTTTCAGCCTATTTTTCTCGACACTGAATAGGAATATTCACAAACACTTTGTGTCACATGAAACTACAACCATTCCTGCATACAGTAATATGAGACTAAATAGGATATGCTTCTGAAATTTGGGAGACGGGTAGTCATCGAAAGGAAATTATCCATGTTTTTTTTGCGTACCTATTGGTTACCTTACCCTATGTTCTGTACAGTATGTATGTATTGACCGGGTTTCCCCCCTCAACCTATTATGCATCCCATGGCAAACGATTATGGCCAAATACAGTTTATTTTTCGCATTTTATCCTCTTTAACCCCTCATTTTCACTGATATTCATAGCCCTCCCCACTAGTGGTGGGCATGTTTTTAGATCGTAGGATAATGAGTAAATAATCAAATGTGATAATCCTTGGTATACAAGACTGTAACGTTCAATAAGACTACAGTAGCCTTATTTACAATGTTTAAATTATTTTTTCTTCGAGGAGTATAGTGCTTTACTGTTGTTTTTCATGGTTTGAGTGGAGGATTTGCATAACGTAAGAAACATAACATAACATAAGAAATATAAGAACATAAGAAAATGGGAGTCTGCAGAAAGCCGATTGGCCCACACAAGGCAGATCCCTCTCACACCCAACCCTAATTATAGGCCCAACTCACTAACATCATTTACCCATTATCCATCAATCTGAAGATACGTCAAATGGTATAATTTATTGGGTGTATCGCGTTTTTACAATAGGCGAGGGAAAACGTTGGATTGGGTAAATTGGATACATGATAGGTTGAAGGTAGATGTGCTGGAAAGTGTGAAAAGGAACAACTTGAGATGGTTCGGCCATATGGAACGTATGGAAAGCGAGAGAATGACTAAGAGGGTGTACGAGAGCGAGGTGGAGGGACAGAGGGGGAGAGGTAGACCGAATATGAGGTGGAAGGATGGAGTGAGGAACTACATGAACGAAGGCGGTGCTGGTTGGGGGGAGGGGCGTCGACTGACTGGGGACAGAGGTGCATGGGGGCGGTTCGTTCGTGGCCACCCCTTCGGGGATCACGGCGTCAGGCAATAGATAGATAGATAGATAGATAGGTTGAGGGCTCCCCTCCCATTGACTTGTCATGCTCATATATCTATCTATCTATTGCCTGACGCCATGATCCCCGAAGGGATGGCCACGAACGAACCGCCCCCAAGCACCTCTGTCCCCAGTCAGTCGACGCCCCTCCTCCCAACCAGCACCGCCTTCATTCATATACTTCCTCACTCCATCCTTCCACCTCTCCCTCTCTGTCCTTCCACCTCGCTCTCGTTCCTCTTAGTCATTCTCTCGCTTCCCATACGTTCCATGGCCGAACCATCTTAAGTTGTTCCTTTTCACACTTTCCAGCACATCTACCTCTACACCACACCTCCTTCTTACTTCCTCATTCGTCTGTCTATCCCTCCATGTAACTCCGCACGCACTTCTCAAGTAACTCATTTCCACTGCTCTCACTCTTGGTCTGAATCTCTCCACGAACGTCCATGCTTCGCTTCCGTAAGTTAGTGTCGGGATTACCACACTGTCATGCAAGGACTTCTTCACTTCCATACTGACCACTCTATTTCTTGTTACTGATTTCAACGTTCCTACAACCCTCTTCCTCTGTTGCACCCTCTCCCGCACTTCTTCATCCACAGTCCCATCTTTACTCAACACACTGCCCAGATACTTAAAAGAGCTGACGATCTACATAGCCTGACCGTTCAGCTTCACCTCACACTCTGACTTCACCCCTTTCGAAGACCATAACCTTGCTTTGCCCCACATTTACCTTCAAATTCCGTTTTTTGCACACTGTTCCAAACTCATTTACCAGACCCTGCAACTCCCATTCATTATCGCTCATCAGAACTGTGTCATCCGCAAACAGCAGTATAGGCAGCTTCCACTCATTTCCCTCCCTTCTCAGCGATACACCAACATCCACTGCTCTTCCTAGTATTTCTTTCATGACTCCATCCATATATACAGTAAACAACCACGGGGACATCACACACCCCTGTTTCAACCCAACACTCAGGTCAAAGAACTCGCTCTGCTCATTCTCCACACGTACTGCCGCCTTTGCACCCCCATACATGCTCTTCACTGCTTTCAGCAACTTGCCATCTACTCCATATATTTTAAGTACTTTCCACATGCCTTCTCTATCCACTCTGTCATAGGCCTTCTCCAAGTCCATAAAGGCAACATACACCTTTTGTTGCTTCTCCAGATATTTCTCCACAACACAATTCAGGGTAAAAATCTGATCTACACATCCTCTTCCCTTCCTAAAACCTCCCTGCTCGTCGCCTATCCATTTCTCCGTTCTCACTCTCACTCTCTCAATCACTACCCTACTGTACACCTTCCCTACTACGCTTAGAAGACATATTCCTCGGTGGTTACCACACACTCCTCTTTCCCTTTTGCCCTTATATAGGGGACTATTATGCCAGTCTTCCAGTCATCAGGTGCATTCCCCTTCTCCCATGCTAGTTTGCACATTTTCCATACCCATTCGATCACTATCTCACCACCATACCTCAATATTTCCCCACACACTCCATCTGTTCCTGGTGCTTTCCCCAACTTCACTCTTTTCATAGCTTCCCACACTTCTGACCTCCTGATCCCCTACTCCTCCTCTTCTCCCTCCCATACCATATCCAACTATGTTTGCTGGCTCTTCATTCCATACATATAGCAACTCATTGAAGTACTCCCTCCATCTTTCGACTCTCTCTTGCTTCTCGGCTAGCATGCTCATATATGCTGATCTGTAAGGGAGCAAAAACAGGTTGCCGATTCTTTGTTTTGGTAAGTAATGACTATGGCGAGTAGGTCACGCTCCCGTCATTTATTGGGTGAATCATGCGTTGTGTTACAAAACAAAAAGGAGAAGGAGGTCAAGTCGACGGAATGCTTTGTTTACAATCGGGACTGATTATTTTTGGTGAAATTTTTTTTTCTTCAAGTAACGAAATTCCTCGGTATTATTCTAGATCCGGTTTCACAGCACACTCATCAATTTATATGGCTTCTATAAATTTGTCATATACCATACTTCATTCCTATATCGGTCAGTAGCGGCGCAAATGGAATTATAATTACTGTGAAAAAGTTAATATTTACCTCCTGTTTTCCACAGCCAAAGCTGAAGATTGCGGAGTAATTACCATAGACTTCATCAACTTTTTTTTCGGCGACCGTCAATCTTTTACTGTACTGTTATATTAATATAATTTATCGTATAGAGCAACCTAGATGCGGTACGATAATTTGGGCTCCTGGCGTTTTGCCAAGGCAGCAAGGTGTGCCTTCGAGGAACACCAGAGCCTTCACGAACACCAACCAGTTAACATCTAATATTCCGCCCTCAGTTGATCGTGCTTTTGTGCCTCTAATCACAATACACATACAGCAATACACACAGCTACACCATCACGACGCTCTCATCGACGCCATGACTGACTGACAGATAAGCATAATATTCATGTCCATTCCCATGTAATCATTTATTCTTTCTTTAACTTGACTCGTGTCTCGGGACCGAAGTCTCGTTCCCCATTGTCCACCGCCATATTGGGTAAAACGTTCTCCCTTGCCTCATTGCCACGTGGAACTATTGGTGAGTTAATTCCTGGCTAATATTAACCCTTATAACCTTACCCTATATATAAATTTATTATGTGAGACCTTTGGATATAAATGAGCTTGTTTCAGATTGAATTCAATTTAGATATTGAGTAGTTTTCATTTAGATTTATTTATTTGATTCATTATAGCTTAGTAATATTTAACTTCCATTGATAGTTTACCACATACGGTATTATTTTGCTTAAGCGTTGTTTCCACATAGCGATTTTGATAAGTTGTTTTGTTTTTACTGTGTCCAAGTTTTGGTTTGTTTATTTTGCAAGTTTTACATTATAATATATACTATTTTTACTGTTTAGGTGGTCTGGAGCAAGAACTGAAAGGCCTAAGAGGACACCAGAATAACCAGTTCACTGTGTTTGGTCAGTGGGTGCCCCAGCTGCTCAAGGAGATAGATGTGGCCTTTAACAGGGGAGCCTTCAACAAGAAACCGGTTGGACCTGTGGGTGAGTACTGTATCATTAACCCCTTCAGTACCGGTGATCGTCTTTTCATTATATTCCGTCAATTATTTGAAGATTTTAACAGCTTAGGAGGGACGTGTAGCAATTAAGAGGCTAAATACTACAGTAAAACCTCGTCCATCCAGACTAATTGGGGGAGAACCCTGTCTGGATCTGCCAAAAGTCCGGATCTGCCGAAAGTCCGGACATATTCAGCCATCCAGACAAATCCGGATGGCTGAAACCTGAGTCCAGATATCTAACTTAAACAACCACTTAGGTTTCAGCCATCCAGACAAATCCGGATGGCTGACATACAAGTCTGGATATCTAACGCTGGATGTAAATAATATGTGTGGAAACTTGTATTCGTCTCGTTCGTTTCCGGATTGACTTATATTTTTCCCAAGCCATCCAGACAAGTCTGGTTGGCTGAAACACGAGTCTGGATCGAAATGCCTGTCTGGATCTCTTGGGTTTCCGGATCTGAGAGCACCGGATGGGAGGGGTTCTACTGTACTTCAATTAACCCTTCCAACTACCACAGATCCTTCCTAAGCTGAATAAAATCGTCTAAGTATAGCTGAAATAAAACAACAAACAGCTCTGGTAGTGAAAGGGTTAGTAATCTGAAATTGCTTTTACTATACTATTTCTTTATTTTATTTTATTTTTTTGTGAGACGTTTAACCAGACCACTGAGCTCCCCCAAAGAGCTCCCATAGGGCTGGCTACTATTTCTTTAACTTGGCAGATAATTTACTCCATTAGCAGCTCATTTCTCGATAATTAATGGAAAATCAGAAACTGCTGTGTGTGCTGGAGTGACCTTGGTGATCCCTGGTCTCCAGGTCTTCTCCTGGGTGACCTAGATATGTGTGAATTTGTGTTGTTTTTGTGTGTTGATTTGTCCCTGTTCGGGCTCTGTCTGAGTCGGCCACCCCCAGGGGGGGGGGGGAAATGGGAAATGGGCCTGAGTAAATAGATAGATAGATAGACTATGTGTGTGTGTGTTTGTGCTTATGGTGGAGGTGCATGGAAATGCACTTAAATTAGTGTTCGATCATCACTGTCCAGAAGTAGAGAAGAAAATCATAGTACGAGATGATTCGCCCTGGTATAGCACTCGAGTTAAATTTCTTAGAAGAGCGCGTAGAAGAGCTGAACGTGAATGGCGGAAAAATAAAACAGACTCTACATGGTTGCAATATCTGTCAGCCAGAAGAGCTGTGGTCCACAAAATCAAAGATGAAAAGAAAGTGTATTATCAGGGAAAAGTTGACTCGTGTGGTAACGACCAGAGGAGGTTGGCTTCAATTGTAAACAGTTTACTTGGAAAAACAAGAGTCAGCTTAAGACCTTCTGTACCTGATGCTGAGTTGGCTGCCAACTTTGTGGCATTTTTTGCTGGCAAGATAACTCGCATAAGACAGGAACTGGATGATGCTTCTGTTGGTGAAGAACTTTCAGTTGTACTCCAACCCCGACACATTCCTAATAATGTCCTCTCATCCTTTCACTCAGTAGAGGTGGACATGATCTCGTCCTACATAAGAAACCTCAATAAAACATTTTGCCCGTTGGATCCCATAAATGTTTCCAAGCTACCAAGAGTCTATGATCACACAGTTGAGTTTATTTCCAAAATAATTAATAAGTGCTTCTCTGAAGGTAGCTTCCCACATTCTGAAAGCATGCACTGCTCCGACCTACTCTAAAGAAACCTGGACTTGATGTTGAGAACATGTTGAACTATCGTCCTGTCTCTAACCTGTCCTTCATATCAAAGATATTAGAGCGTGCAATACTTGACCAATTACAACCACTACTTCAGCAGAATGAAACTATCCCAATTTTTCAGTCTGCTTACCGACAGCATCATTCAACTGAAACAGCATTGATTAGAGTACATAATGATCTAGTTGAGAACATTTGCAATGGTGTGGCCTCACTATTGGTCTTGCTTGATCTCTCTGCGGCTTTTGACACAGTGGATCACAAGTTGTTATTGAGTGATCTTTATGATTGTGGTGTGCGTGACTCCGCTCTCTTGCTTCTTGGGTCGTACTTGTCAGGTAGATCCCAGAGTGTGATGGTAAATCAAGTGGTCTCGGACTCGACACCCCTGCAGTATGGTGTTCCGCAGGGATCAGTTTTAGGTCCTATCCTATTTATAATTTATATTAGCAGTTTGTCTCTTCTGCTTCGTGCACATAATGTCACCTTTCACTTTTATGCAGATGACACCCAGATTTATGTGAGAATCACAAATATAGTTGATATACGGAGTAAGATGGAATTGTTGATGTCTGATATCAAGAAGTGGATGAGAGTGAGAAAACTTAAACTAAATGATGGTAAAACTGATATTCTCATCATCCGAGGAAATAGAAGAGCTGATGATATAGTAGGTGCTCTCTCCATCAATGTGGGTGGATCTCAGCTGCGACCGGCCAACTCTGTTCGAAATCTGGGTGTATATGTGAACTCCCGATTAGATTTCAAAGAGCATGTAAACCAGATAGTTAAAAGTTGTTACTTGCACATCAGAAATCTCTATTTGGTGAAGCCGTTTATAACCAGACGTTGCCTCCTGACGTTGGTTCACTCATTGGTCTTCTCTCGTGTTGATTATTGCAATGCCCTGTTGGTGGGTCTTCCAAATTATATTTTGAAGAAAGTTCAGTCTGTTCTTAACAGGGCCGCAAGACTAATTTTTGGTGTTCCACCTAGAACTCCTACTACATCTCTTCACATAGAACTGCACTGGCTGCCAGTAAGAGCAAGAATAGAATTTAAGTTGTGTTTGGTGACTTTTAAGGTTCTCAAATTTGGTGAGCCTAGGTACCTTGCGGAGCTGCTCAGGCGCCCACCGGCACACCATGGTGTAGTTGTGCGTCATGACAATGACCCTTTTCGTCTTGATGAACCATGGGCTTTCCAGCAGTCTTCTTTCTTTGAGAGGTCTTTCTCCTACTTGGCTCCGAGGTTGTATAACAGGTTGCCGCTGTCCATGAGACAACTGAGTTCTGTTGAATGCTTCAAGAGACAACTTAAGACTTTTCTCTTTGAGAGAAGCTATGATCTTGAGAGAGGTGTCATGACAGATGGCTATAGAGTTTAGGCTATTTTGCCACTGCTAGTGATTGTTAAGTGTGTGTTGTATATAAGCCTTCTTTTGATGCATTGATTTTTGTTCTTTTTTCTTTCTCTTTTCGAGCGCTAGTGAATTCTTCGGAAAAATTGGCGCTTATGAGAAATAAGTAACATGCTTATTATTATTATTTATGTGGTCAGTGGAAAACCTTTGCGTCTTCTATAACCCCTACTGTACCATAGGGAACTACTATACTATACGTGCCAATCTCAAATCCAAAAGCTTGACAAGTGAAGCAGCCCTTAACAGGGTTGCCTGGAATGCCGCCATTAGGACAAGAGACTGAAACTGCACGTATGTATGGAGCACTTAGTCTTAAAATGTTATGTGTGTATGTATGTATAAATGTACCCCCCAGTCCCAAGCAATGTGGCCAAAATGGCTTCAGAGGCAAGATATAACAACCTCCCACCTCAAAAGATGGGGGAATACTGCCTCTCCTAGCCTGTGGTAACTTGGATATAGGCTGAGAAGTGTTGCCAAGGTCTTAGAGCAGTGCTCAAACTTTGTGGTACCAGGTACTGCCTGATACTGGCAGTTACAAGGATCGTATATTACTGACGGCTTGCAGCCGTCACTGGGACTGGGAAGTGATTTATCTACTGACGGCTCTCTGCCTTCGCTGGGATTGTACGGGTTAAGAGGAGATAGGTAGTTTTTCTGGTCCCCCTTCTTCCTCATGTTTAACTCCATTGGTTTTCAGATTATAAGCCAATAGTCGCATTAGTTTGGCGAATTTAACATATTTTGCCCCATTTCTTTGTAACTATTTAGACTTTGTGTGTAATTTAAGTGTCACTTTTTTCCTGGCGAGCGATAGCGAGCCTGTAATTTAAGAGAAACCGGCCTTTGGCCAGGACATTTTTCTATCGAAAAATTTACAAATTTATCTTGATGGAGGTTCTTGGGTGGGTGTTTTTTAAGCTTGATGGAGGTCTAGGGAGGAAACTAATAATAGGTTCGAGTCCTTGGAGTGCCACATGTATCTGTTGATTTCATTAATTGAGTTCAGAAGTAAAGTTGGTTGGTAAAAAAATATGAAATGATACAATAATAAAGCCCCATCTCCCCTTAAGGTGCATTTGTGAAGGTTCAGGACAACAGATGGGGCCACGTGGCGGAGGCGGTGCTGGGGAGCCGGATCAACGCCTTCTGTGTGGACAGTAGCCCAGATGAACAGGTCCTACGCAAGATCATGAACGGCATCAATTTCCCCCGCAGACAGCAGCCCTTGGTGGTCGTCTGCAAGTTCAGGGATCAGGTAAGGCACTCTAGTCCATTTTAATTTAAATATCAATTGTTTCTTTATTTTTACAGAATTTAGTAAAATTTACCAGAACGTCCCGGACTTCCCAAATTGACTAATTCCTTGAACGTGACGATAGTGCGTCGTTATAATATGCAATTAGTTTGCTTGGGAAATAGATTAACTTGCTCATGTACTACAGTAATGTACACCCTATGTGGTGGTTTGTATTTTTTTATTTATAAATTATTATTTTGCTTAACCCTTCCTGCCCGGGTGTCATTTTAAAATGACACCGCGGCAGATGGCCAGGAGCCCGGGTGTCATTTTAAAATCCGTAAGCTTGAAAGCTTATTAAGCTTGGTTTGAAAGCCGTGCGTCCGACGCATGTAAACAAAGCCTGTCTTTGCGACACCCCGCACCTCCGAAAACAAGAAGGAGACGTCGGATCAATGTTGTTATTGTATGCTATGACGAGATTAGTGTCTGCAAAGGTCCGATATTGCCAACATTGCATCGAATCTCTCTCCACGGAAATCGTCATCACAACTGAACCAGTTGACCTAGAGAGCTCTACTCAATGCAAGTCTACAGATACGAAACACAGCTACTTTTAGAGATGTGTGGGAATTCTCTAGCAGTTAAAATAACAGAGATACAGGTAGCCTATTAAAGACGTTTTTCGGCCAGATCGCCCGGATCTCAATAATGTCCTTAGGATGGCGAGCCCGGGCAAGAAGGGTTAAGCATTGTTTCCACATAGTGATTTTGATAAGTTGTTTTGTCTTTTTACTGTGTTCGTCGCAAGTTTTGGTTTGTTTATTTTGCAAGTTTTACATTATAATTATATCAGCTGATGGTAGATGACCATGTCCTCATCTTCATCTATGTTCCACATTGATTTTAATTAAGTTCTTTTGTCTTTATTATGTGTCCTTGTTTTAGTTTGTATATTTTGCAAGCTTTTCATTATAATTTTGTTACATAATATATTGTTCATTATAAAAACTTGGCATTTATAGGATACTGAGACACTGTTGTTTCATATTTTTTCATTAACCTAAGAAGTGCGCATGGGGGTAATTAGAAACGTCTGCCTGTGCTGACGTATTTGAGCAGTTTCCATCACTAAAATATTCATTTTACCATAAATAGCATTAACCCGTGGAGCCCCAGCGACGCGTCTGACGCGTCGGCTATGTATGTAACGCACAGCCCCAGAGACGCGCCTAACGCGTCACCCTTATAGCTCCAGTCGTAAGTCTCAGAATGGCTCTAGATTTATATGGGAACTACTTTGGGATCCGGCGGACTAATTCCAAAACGTTTTGTCCATACGCGTGCGCGCGCGGGGACGGGAGAGGGCACCCGCCTTCCCACACCTCATGGTCAGTTTACCGCGCACCCTCTCGAGTGAAACACCATGTCTCGACGTTATAGTGCCTGCCTTACCCGCCCCTGCAGTACAGAGGAGGTCATGGATATACTGTACGACACTGACAGCCCTGATAGTGACACTGACTCGGCATTGGACGAGTATGCCCCCTCCCAAGCCGAAATAAGAGAGCTAGAGGAAGAGCTTGCTCAGATTCCTGTCAGGTGGCGAAGGCCGTCACAAAGACAGCAAGGGGCAAGTGCACCTCCCCGCCGCCCACTTCCCCAAGACCCCACTGAATCCTCAGAAAGTGGGGAAGAGGTTTTTCCAGATGAACCTGCTGACCCTCAAAATTACGTGCGTGTACCTGGGGAAGAACGAAGGGGATTGAAGAGAAGAAGGGGCGAGTCTGGGAGTGAAGAGGAGGTACCCCCACAACCCCGCCTGCCTTCTCCCCCACTTCGCATAATCTCCCCACTCAAGAAAAATACCCCGGGGAGGTTCTATGGTCGTCATAAACATACTGACGAACAACAACGTGGTGATGGACAAATGGAACAACCTGGTGATGGACAAAGGGCACAACGTGGTGCGAGACAAGGGCAGTCACGTGACCTAAAACGCTCCCTCTTCCCTCCCGACCCAGAGCACGCGGGGAGGGATGAGTCACCACCACCACCACCACCACCACCACTACTACCACTACTGCCAGACTCTCCGCCTCGCCATTCTTCCCCCCCACTATCACCTTCAGGCTCCATCCCGTACACCCCCCCACGAATGTCTCCCTCACCTGAACCAGGCCCCTCCCGCGCCACTGCATTATCACCAGCCTCTCCACAACGCTCCGACCTGCCCCAACGCCCTGCAAGCAAACGACGTGGGCGTGTCATATCTCGCGGGCGTGCCACCCGCGGCCGAATGCAGAAGGTGAAGCAAATAAGACGCCCCAGCAACGACTCGAGCTCTAGATCTAGCTCTCGATCAAGTTCGAGGTCTAGCTCCAGACCCAGGTCCACCTCTCGCCCGCTCCACCCGCACCCGCCCGACCCGCCCCGGTGCCCCTGACGATGACCCTGATGAGCCCGATGCCCCATCTAGCGACGACGAAGGTGCTGATAGGTGGGATTGGGTGGATGGGGAGAACTATCTACCAGGACAATACCACTTTGTGGGGGCAGCTGAGGCCGGCCCTACCATGCCCAATCGTGGACCTGACACCACAAGACTGGGTGTTTTTTTGCAGTTCTTCACTGCCAACCTTGTCGGCTTGATTGTTGACCAGACGAACTGGTACAACTATTATTTTATGGCAGGGAAGGAGCAGAAGAGGAACTCGGCACGTCTCTCATGGGTGGATTTGTCTTCCGATGAGTTCTGCGCATTCCTGGCACTGGTCATCCTGATGGGGGTCACCAAGAAGACGTCTCTCAGGAAGTACTGGTCATGTGATCCCCTCATCGCAACCCCCTTCTTTGGGAAAGTCATGAGCAGGAATAGATTCATGGCAATCATGGGAAACCTGCACTTTATTGATAGCCTGGCAAGCCACACCAGGAACCAGGAACGCCCCAGGAATACCAAAGACCCGATAGAGAGGATAAGACCTATATTTGAATACCTGAAAACTAAGTTTGCAGCCTCCTTCAAACCTTACCAAAAACTAATCATTGATGAGAGTCTGGTGCTATGGAGGGGGAATATTAGCATCCGACAGTACATCCCCAGCAAGCGTCACCGTTATGGCCTGAAACTGTTCGTGATGTGCGACTGCAAAACCGGCTACATCCAGGACATCATCCTCTACATGGGCAAGGTCACTGAACTGGTGGAGGAGAGGACATATGGGATATCTGGGGCCGTTGTCATCACCATGTTGGAGGGATATTTGGACAGGAGCCACATCTTGTACCTTGACAACTGGTACACCAGCCCTTCCCTTGCCAAATTCCTGTACAGCAGAAACACTGGCGTCTGTGGCACCGTCAGGAGGAATCGTGTCTACATGCCAGAGCTACCCGAAAGGCGGGAGAAGGGCTCCATCATCCACCTCCAGGCAAAGAATATCTTGATACTCTCGTGGATGGACAATCGTGACGTCAATATCCTCACCAGTATCCACCTGCCCCGCTTAGAGGACACCAAACGCCGTGATAGAGCCACAGGTGAGGCGGTCAAAAAACCAGTTGCAATCATTGACTACAACATCAACATGCGGCTGGTTGACAAGTCAGACTCTGTCATATCGTCGGTCGAGTGTGCCAGGAAGACGATGAGGTGGTATAAAAAACTATTTTTCCACCTACTCGACCTCACCCTCTACAACTGCCACATCCAATATCATGAAATAACAGGTGAAGTTGAGACGATGGAGTCGTACTGCATCGAACTTGCACGGGAGCTTCTGTTCTTCTTCAGGGATGGTCCACGCCGCCAGCAACGTCCCGCAGCTCGTTTTCAAGCACCAGAAGGTCCCGCCAGACTGACACAACGCCACTTTTGCGATTTTGTCCCGCCCAACCAAGTAAAACCCAACCCACGCAGACGGTGTCATGTGTGTCGCAACACAGGCAGACGCACACCCAAACAGACAGACACCCGGACGATGTGTGAAGAATGTGATGTGGGACTGTGTTTTCCCACCTGCTTCAGGGATTATCACACCCTCGAGCACTTCTAAGTGTTCAAAGTGTTCAAAGACTGCGATAAAAGACGCTATAATGTAATACTAACAGTGTATATAAAAGACGCAAAAAGTGAATATAAAACAGTGTGTATATATATATAATGTACAAGTGCAAAGTACCGAACATTATAAAACACTAAGTAAATTCTAAACTTATAAAACTGTGTGCAAATAATTATAAGAATACGAGACAATAAGTGGGTAAAACAACGTATATACACCTCATAATCTTAGGTAAAACAATGAACAAGTACAAATAATTCAATGAAAAGGAGAGACAGAGTGACCTTGAGTGAAAGTGACAGCCAGACAGAGAAAGAAAGAGGGAAGGGTGCTGTGGAATGTGGGTCACTCGGTCCGCTGTCTGGCCGTGTGTTCGTACGTGCGTTTTGTTATTGTCCTGAGCAAAGATGGCCGCCCAAGATGGCCGCCATCACCATGGCAACGGGGACGCTAACACTCGTGCGCACTTGTAATACTTGAATGAAGGCACTTATCACACTACAACTTCAGTTATATTGACATTATGTGATATACAAAGACATTCTATGAACTCTGAAGCGCACTTTATGTCCGAGAGGTGCAAAATAAGTCATGCTGCCTGGCGGCTGGCAACTGGCTGCTGGCGCGGGAGATTTGAAATGGCGCTAAGGCTCCACTGAGGCTGGGGACCCCCACTACCTCCCAAGGACCCCCAAATGGCCTAGGTACAGTAGGGTCTCACATAAAACTAGTTTATGGTCGATAAACGAGGGCGTTTTATGCGATTTCGTTTTATGTGAACACAGCATTTTGGTGGCGCAATATCGTCAATGTTCACTGTAAGCGAAAATTTTCGTACAAAGCGAACGATATTTCGTACAAAGCGAACTATATTTCGTACAAAGCGAACGACATTTCATACAAAGCGACGATATTTCGTACAAAGCGAACGATATTTCGTACAAAGCGAACTATATTTCGTACAAAGCGAACGACATTTCATACAAAGCGACGATATTTCGTACAAAGCGAATTTTAGGTCGGTCGTTTTATGCGAACACGTTTTATGCGGGACCCTACTGTACTTTTTTCACATATCTTCATGTCTATCATTATTTTCTAACACATTCTGATATATTTATAAAAAAAAAAAAATTTGGAAAATTGCCCGGGTTCTGGTGCACAAAAATAATAAAACCGGCCGGGTCTGTACGGGTTAATACTTATCCATACGCGCCTATTATGGGTTGATTATAAAGGTATTAACCTGAAACAACAATAAAACGAGTGAAAACAGCGTTTGGATGGTCAAAATCGGAGATACAGGCCGCGAGTTATATAATGTATGGGTGAGGCAACCTGCTTTCCCGCCAATTTCCCCCAAGGCCACTGAGACACAGTCGATCGATACTCTCTCTCTCTCTCTTGCACTCGCTTGCTAACAGTGATGACAATGCCCTGCTTGCAACTCGCTAATGTTAGCATGAAAATATACCTCAGAATAAGGGAATAACAGGGATAATAGGTGATAACTGAAGGAGGGGAGGAAAGTGGGGTAGGAGGGGAGGTAGAGGAGTGATATTTTGCATGGCCCAGGGGCAAAAAAAAAAAAAAAAAAAAAAAAAAATCGATGTTTAACCCTTCGTTCCCGGAAGGGCTCTTGAACGCCCATAAAAAAACATACACGAGCTGCCCGGAAGGGCTCTTTAACGCCCAGTGGTTGAAAGCCTGTGAGCTTGGTGTGTGAGGCGTCGGTCCGACGCATGTAAACAACAGCCAGCTGGACCGACGCCCCGCATCTCCGGCCACAAGAAGGAGTGCGCCGCTTGTTCGTGTGTGCCTGTATGTTGTTGTTAAGTATCGAAAAGTAGTGTAAAGTGGCTGTTTTTGCCATAAAGTTATCTCCACTGAAATCATCATCACAACTCAACCAGTTGACTTAGAGAGCTCTACTTAACGCCATTCTACAGGTAATAAACACATCTACGCTTGGGGATGCGCAGGAATGCGGAAGCAGTCAGAATAACAAAGATACGGTAGCCTAGGCGTAGACGTTTTTCGGCCAAAACCCCCGGGTTTCGGGGAATATATATACAGTATATTACATAGCCGGGGCTGGAGGGTTAAAGTTGATTTTTTTTTTCTCTGACTATTAAGAGTCTTCCCGCAGTCCGCCGGGGGAACTCTTAACCCTTCCTCCCCGGGCTGTCTTACCAAATGACGGTCGCCCCTACCCGGGCGATATGGCTGAAAAACGTCTAGGCCTAGGCTACCGTATTTATGTTTTATTTTCACTGCTAGAACTTTCCCACTCATCTATAATCGTAGTGCGGTTTTCAATCTGTATTTTGGCATTGAGTAGAGCTCTGTAAGTCAACTGGTTCAGTTGTGATGACGATTTCAGTGGAGCCAATATTGCAGAGATGTTGCCAATATGGGGGCTTTTTAGACACTAATTTTGTCATGACGTCAGAACAATAACATTGAGGAGTCTTCTCCTTCTTGTTTTCGGAGGTGCGGTGACGAACGCTTGGGTTTGTTGACATACGTCGTACGCACGGCGTTCGGACCAAGCTTAATTAGGCTATTAAGCTCATGCCTTAGATAAGGCATACCGGGTAGCGGCCCTTCTTTCGTGCTGTCCTTACCTAAGGCAGACCGGGTAGGAAGGGTTAAGAGTCTTCCCGCAGTTCCCGGGTTAAGTATAGAAAAATCAGTTTGGGGCGAGGGAACGCGATAGTGGTCCCGGACCCTAAGAATTGGAATTTTAAATGTTGTTTCTGTTCGGTACAAGCTTTGGATGATAGAGGAATGACTATAGATCACGCAAAGGAAGTGGTAATAAACAGGAATGAATGGAGAATGCTTGTGAATAGTTGAGTGAACACGTGGTCATTTGGGGGAAGGGGTCGGGCACAAGTTGGACTAGATAATAGTCCATCAGGCGCCTGGCCCGGGGAGACGATTAATATGAAGGGTGCGCCTGGAAGTGTGGTGGGCGGGCTTGTAGCTTTGGCTCCGCTGCATGTCTGCCTGCCGAGATCGGAGCCTCTCCGGGTGGTCGGGGGCCAGGGGAGTGCTGGAGCGACCTTGGTGACCCTGGTCTCTGGGTATTCTCCTGGGTGACCTAGATGTGTGTGAATTTTGTGTTTTGTCTGTGTTTGTTCGCTGTTTTGTCTTGTGTTTTCCTGTTCTTGCTCTGTCTTGAGTCGGCCACCCCCAAGAAAATACAAAACAAAACAAAACACAACAAATAATAATAAATAGAGGAAAAATAAAATATAAAAATAGGAAGAGTGGAGATTGGGCCTGAGCATATAGATAGAATAGATAGATGTTTCTGTTCGGGCTCTGTCTCGAGTCGGCCACCTCCTGAGTACTTTATATACATACATACTGTACATAGAAAAATCAGTTTCCGCACCCTCCTCAGCTCCCCGCCTTGGAGTGGCTTCGGTCACTTAGGCTTTATTAGTGGTATGCAGGGAGGGTTCTGTGGCACAAACATTTCATACGCAGACGATATAACACAGATTGTAGGATACGCAGGACCATCAAGGGCAATAATGGCAAGAAAAACAATAAGAGAAGCAGAAATCATTAACAACTATGAAAAAGAATGGAATATAAAAACAAACACTAATAAATTCACAATAATTCAACTTGCAGTAAAAAATAAGGAACAAATTATAATAAACCAAGAAATAATTGAAAATAAAAATGCAGGTAAAATCTTAGGACTTCATATAAGCACCACAGGCTATATAAAACATGCAACAGAAAGAAAGAAACAAGCCAATGTTGCCCTCCATAAACTATATAGATTTAGGGAAATGGGAACACAAATTAAAACCCACCTTGTAAAAGCAATAATACTACCTATTCTTGATTATCCACCAATTCCAACTCACACACTAAGTAGAACGCAACTAAGGAAACTACAAAAAATACAAAACAAAGCACTAAGATTTGCCACAAATCAGACATATCCTTATACAATGACAACACGACAAATACACGAGGCAACAAACACACTTCCACTTAACATCCGGCTTCACAATCAAGCTAAAAAAATATGGGCACATCTAGACAATCTAGAGGACCCAACATTAGAGAAAATAAAAGAAGACCAAGAAGTAATAGAAGAAAGGCAATTTCACAATGGTTCCCAAGCAGTCTCAAAATAATAAATAACATAATAGAACCTGAACCTATCTATTAAGGCATCATAACAAAGAAAGAAACATCTTTTAAAACTAAAAATATCAAAACAACTTAAATAAGACGTAAAGTATCAAACTAAAATTAAGTCAAACACATAGTTTTTAGCTAGCTACACAAGAAGAACACTAAAAACACACCACTTGCAACAAAACAAAACACATATACAAAAACACAGCAAGGCGGTATGCCCGCCAACTTTTACTCTCTTCCTTTCCTTCATATTTCTGACTTTACCTCTCCCCGCCCACACCTCTTCCTTCCTCCCCTTCCCCCGCTAGGGGAAAAAAAAAAAAAAAAAAGTTCTGTGGGGGCGCTCGGTTATGGCCTTGGCCTTGCTCAGGACCTTGGGGCTGCTCGGCTAGACAGCCTGGGGAACAACAACAACAACCATCAGCTGAAATGAAATACTGTAGACTACAGTATAGAATAGATCTTGTGTGTCCATCATTACTATAGTCCATTCATTATACGTAGGCCAAAAATCCTAACTTTTAATCTCTGTAACTAAAAAAGGGCTAGAACAAATGGGCTGTATATGTCCACATCTATCCATCATTACTATAGTCCATTCATTATATGTAGGCCAAAAAATGTGACCCCCTATCCTCTGTAACTTAAAAAAGGGCTAGAAGAAATAGCCATAAATTTACACACCTGACTCTTCCCACGGTTGTTGTTGTTGTTGTTGTTGTTGTTGTTGTTCCCCAAGCTGCCTGGCCGAACAGCCCCAAGGCCCCGAGTAAGGCCAAGGCCATAAACGAGCGACCCCACAGAACCCTCCCTGCCGACCACAATAAAGCCTGGGTGACCGAAGCCACTCCATGGCGGGGGGCTGAGAGGGTGCGTAAACGCCCGGGAAACCAAAGCCCCACCCAGGGCCCTGTGCCCCTCAGCAATTATGAAGAGAAAGTTGAGGGGCAAAGGAACAATGTGACGCTTTAGCTTCCAATCGTGGTAGATTGGGAGGTCAATCCACGGAAGAGACGCCGTCACTCGAGATCTAGAAAATATATAAGTAAAAGGAACAGTCAGAGTAAGCTATGGGTATGGCAGAGATCGCTCAGGTCTCACTCTGATAGACCAGCCCATCACCAGTCTTCCCACGGTAGAAATATTAGCTCGATTACTCTATACGTCTTTGAGTTATAGTGGTTAGGGATCACAATTTCTGGCTTACTAAAAATTAACCCCTTCGGTACCGGCGATGTTCTTTTAACTTTATTCTGGCTGGTATTAGACGATTATATTCAGTTTCCTAAGGCCTCCAGCAATTATCAGGCTTCGAACAATCTCACTTAACCCTTTTTACTACTACAGATCCTTTTTAAACTTCAAAACATCGTCTAAATATACAGTAGCTAGAATATAATATAAAAGACGTCGCCGGTACAAAAGGGGTTAATAGACTATACAGTACTGTACTTAATTTTTTTTTTTTTTTTTTTTTTTCTGTGATTGAGGGAGGCAAAAGGCATAACTGCCTATAGCGAGTGCCTCCCCCATAGTTGAAAGAGTGACAGGGCCAAAATCAAGGGACGTTCGAGCCAAAATGCCTGGACACACGGAGTTTGAAGCAATTTAAGTCATAGGAAGAGGGAAAGACTGATTCTGGGAGTGAGTTCCAGAGCTCAGCTGTTGAGTAGAAGAAAGTTTGAGAGTAACGTTTCACTCTTGGGTTGCGGAGTTGCACAGAGTAGGGGTGGGATTGAGTTGCAAGACGGGTACCACGTGCCCTACGTAAAGGAGGTGGTATGCACTGGGATAGCTCTGAGGAACACTGATTATTATAGTAGCGATAGAATAGCGAGAGAGATGCAACATTGCGGCTGAGAGAGAGAGATTGCAGAGAGTTGGTGAGTGGACGGGAGTTAATGATACGAAAGGCCTTCCTTTCAACTTTGTCTAGGAGAGCGGTGTGAGAGGAACCTCCCCACACATGTGAACAATACTCAATACAAGGGCGCACTATGCCCCTGTACAGAGCAAGAAGCTGTGCAGGGGAAAAGAACCCCCTAAGGCGGTTGAGCACACCCAGCTTCTGGGAGGCTGCCTTAGCAAGACTGGTAATGTGGTCCTTCCAAATGAGAGCAGAAGAAAAAGAGACACCAAGAATATTGAGAGAAGATGAAGGGTTGATTTTTGTATTGTTGAAGAATAAGGGATAGTCCGCTGGGAGATCCTGACGGGTAGATAGATGGAGAAATTGGGTTTTGGAAGCATTAAAGTTAACAAGGTTTTCTCTGCCCCAATTGGAAATAGTATTTAGATCAGAATTTAAGAGTTCTATGGCTTCATTACGTTTGTCGTTGAGGGATTGCTGGCTGGGGCGTTCTGAAAAACTAATGGAGTAGTGTAAGGTTGAGTCGTCTGCGTATGAATGGATGGGAATTAAGGTACAGTTAAAGAGATCATTTATAAAAATTAGAAAGAGAATAGGAGATAGGACAGAGCCCTGAGGAACACCGGAGTTTATAGGGTGAGGAAGTGAACAATGGCCGTCCACAACCGCAGCTATGGAACGGCCGGAAAGGAAATTAGAGACAAAGGCACAGATAGAGGGATAGAAACCGAAGGAGGGTAGTTTAGAAATTAAAGATTTATGCCAGACTCTATCGAAGGCTTTCGATATGTCTAGTGCAATAGAAAAAGTCTCACCGAAGTCCCGAAAGGAGGATGACCAAGAGTTAGTAAGATATGAAAAGAAGATCACCAGTAGAGCGACCCTTAAGGAAGCCATACTGGCGATCTGAGAGCAGATTATGAGAAGAGAAATGCTTAAGAAATTTGGAAGCAAGAATAGTTTCAAAAACTTTAGAAAGACAAGAGATAAGAGCAATTGGACGATAGTTGGAGGGTTGAGAGCGGTCACCCTTCTTTGGGACAGGTTGAATGTGAGCAAACTTCCAGCATGAAGGGAAGACGTTAGAGGATAGACAGAGACGAAAGAGTTTGCCTAGGCAGGGAGTCAGCACGGAAGCACAGTTTTTGAGAACAACAGGAGGAACACCGTCCGGACCGTACGCCTTATTAGTGTTAAGCCCAGAGAGGGGCTTGTTGTAGTACAAGTGACTATATGGCACAAAATTTGGTTACCCACCTCCCAGACATTGGCAACGCTGCCTCTCGATATGCTGTATTTGTATAGCTAAGCGGTAGTCTGCATGAACTGTGTAATGGATAGTTTGTTGGGTTTGCTGTTATGATTTCGGGTAAAGCGGCACTTCTAGTTTATACATCAATGTGTTTTATATTGATAATTATGATTTTTCATATATTGTGATTCTGTTTTGCTATTGTTTGTGTTGATACTTTAGTCAATGTTTTCTTTAACTGTGTTCAGTATGGGTTTCAGTTAAGGGAGCCCACCTCGCTTTTTTTTTTTGTCTCTTTCTCTCCCTCTCTCTTTGGTTTGTATCCATTCGGCCCCATTCAGCCTACTGTTTTAAGACGTTTACCCCCATCCAGGTGTCAATATTTTCCTGGCGAGCGGCAGCGAGCCTGCATATATAGGCCTATATGTTTTTTTTTTGACAGCAAGCTAAATTTGTACATTTTTCGATAGAAAAATTTCTCCGGCGAAGCCGGATTTCTCTATACAATGCTGGCTCGCCATCGCTCGCCAGGAAGAAATCAACACCTGGGTAGGGATAAACGTCTTAAAACAGTTAGCTAAATGGGGCCGAATGGATTCAAGCCAGGGAAAGAGAAAAAAGGAGAGAAAGATAAAAAAAGCCAGTGACCCCCTTAACCCATCAGACCCGGAAGAGCTCTTAAACACCCATAAAAAACTCGGTCCGCGCAACCCGGAAGGGCTCTGAGGCCCCCAGTGCTTGAAAGCCTGTGAGCTTGGTGTGCGAGGCGTCCGTCCGACGCATGTAAACAACAGCCGGCTGGACCGACGCCCCGCATCTCCCGCCACAAGAAGGAGTGCGTCGCTTGTTCGTGTGTGCCTGTATATTATTGTTAAGTATCGAAAAGTAGTGTAAAGTGTCTGTTTTTGCCATAAAGTTATCTCCAATGAAATCATCATCACAACTGAACCAGTTGACTTAGCGAGCTCTACTTAACGCAGGTACGAAACACATCTACGCTTGGGGATGCGCGGGAATGCGGAAGCAAGCCAAATAACAAAGATGCGGTAGCCTAGGCGTAGACGTTTTTCGGCCAAAACCCCCGGGTTTCGGGGAATATATATATAATACATAGCCGGGGCTGGAGGGTTAAGTTATGAGTTTCATATATCCTGTACTGTATTTTATTATTTTCTTCCAGGTCCACAATGTTTCCCGGTTTGAGGTCCAGAGTGATGACTACCCTTCCTTGTGGTCCATGTTAAACATCAACAACACTGTGGTGGCCAACACTGTCATTGATCAGATGCAGGTGGAGTCTATACTGCTGATACCAACTGCAGACGAGGCCGGACGACTTCTCAAGGATAGAGCCACGTCAGTTGCTTTGTCCTTTTCTATGTTTTTTTATTTCATAGTATTGTTTTGCTAAATTTTCAATGAGTTGTTGTTGTTGTTGTTCCCCAAGCTGCCTGGCCGAACAGCCCCAAGGCCCCGAGCAAGGCCAAGGCCATAACCGAGCGCCCCAATAGAACCCTCCCTGCCGACCACAATAAAGCCTGGGTGACCGAAGCCACTCCATGGCGGGGAGCTGAGGAGGGTGCGGAAACGCCCGGGAAACCAAAGACCCACCCAGGGCCCTGTGCCCCTCAACAATTACGAAGAGAAAGTTGAGGGGCAAAGGAAAAATGTGACGCTTTGGCTTCCAATGTTGGTAGATTGGGAGGTCAATCCACGGAAGAGACGCCGTCACTTGAGATCTGTTGAGATTGTTGTTGTTCCCCAGGCTGTCTGGCCGAACAGCCCCAAGGTCTCGAGCAAGGCCAAGGCCATAAACGAGCGCCCCCACAAAACCCTCCCTGCTTACCACTAACAAAGCCCGGGTGACCGAAGCCACTCCAAGGCTTTGGCTCCCAATCTGCCAACTTCTAGGTTGGCAGTAGGGAGGTCAATCCACGGAAAAGAGTTGTTATTGTTGCTTTATTTCATACTATTGTTTTGCTAAATCTTGTTGTTGTCGTTCCATAAACTGCCTGGCCGAACAGCCCCGAGTCCCTAAGGAAGGGTATGGCTACGGTCGGGCTTTCCCACAGAGCTCTCGAGGAGATTATGTTGTTGGCGTAAGTGATTGTGTGAAATGCAGTCTTCTACGATGCTCCTAGTGTGTGACATGAATTTAAGTAGGGATCTTGGGTGTAAGAGGATATACATGACTATAAGATATTGATAGCGCGAATTGCTGTGAGCAGTGTAATAAATAAAATGAAAGACTTAAGCTGCAGGTTGCTCTGCCGCACCTGTTTTATGCAGACGATTTAGTCCTAATAGCTGACACTATGCAAGATGCTGAGGCCAAATTCAGAGAATGGAGAGAGGGCATGGCGAGCAAGGGTTTAAGAGTCAATATTAACAAAACCAAGGTTATACATTGTAGATTGAGACGAAGCAATGTGGAAAAGAGCGGTGCATACCCATGTGCAGTGTGTAGAAAGGGTGTGGGCGCTAACTCGATTCAATGTAGCATCTGTCGATGCTGGGTGCATCATGGGAGTAGGCGCTGTAGTAGAATAAAGGGACCCCTGCCGAAGTATACTGTAAGTCAGAAATAGGGAAATTTGAGTGCGTAGTGTGCAAAGGCGAGCTTTTGTTATGTGATGATCCTGTGGCTGTGAATTTTGGAAATGAGTCATTGGAGCTGGTGGACAAGTTTTGTTACCTAGGAGATACCATCTCTGCCGGTGATGGGGCCGAGGCTGCCACTGTTGCTAGAATTAGATGTGGCTGGGGGAAGTTCAGAACACTGCTGCCAATTCTGACCATGAAAAGAATGCCTCTCCCCCTGAAGGGAAAGGTCTATGCCTCATGTGTTAGAAGTGCAATGACGTATGCCCTATGCCTCATGTGTTAGAAGTGCAATGACGTATGCCTCAGAAACATGGGCCGTTAAAGTAGAGGATGTCAACAGAATGGAACGTAATGAGATGAGAATGGTGAGATGGATGTGTGGGGCCAGGCTGCAGGATAGAATAACAAATGATGAGCTGAGGAGACGTTTAGGTATAAAGAGTATTAGCGAGGTGATGCGTACAAGTATACTGGGATGGTATGTGTTAATAGATACACGGAAGCAATCGCACTCACTGAAATCATGGAGACAACTACCGGTCGTCCGCATAGAACAGCCAACCATACGTCCATCCAGCCGATGACGTCATCAGCCAGCCTACGACTCGGCGGCCTACCATTGGCTCGAGGCGGACGAGCTTAGTGCAGGTCGAGCCTGTCAACCTGCGCCACTTTGGCGTGACTGCTAATATATTAACACACTCGCTGTTTTCTTTTTTTTTGTTCTTTGCGGGTCCCCTTAACCCTCCAGCCCCGGCTATGTATTATATATATATTCCTCGAAACCCGGGTGTTTTGGCCGAAAAACGTCTAGGCTAGGCTACCGTATATTCGTTAATCAGACTGCTTCCCGCATTCCCGCGCATCCCCAAGCGTAGCTGTGTTATTTACCTGTAGAATGGCATTAAGTAGAGCTCTCTAAGTCAACTGATTGAGCTGTGATGATGATTTCATTGGAGATAACTTTATGGCCAAAACAGCCACTTTACACCACTTTTCGATACTTAACAACAACATACAGGCACACACGAACAAGCGACGCTCTCCTTCTTGTGGCCGGAGATGCGGGGCGTCGGTCCAGCCGGCTGTTGTTTACATGCGTCGGACCGACGCCTCGCACACGAAGCTCACAGGCTTTCAACCACTGGGCGTTCAAGAGGCCTTCCGGGTACCTGTTATATGCTTTTTTATGGGCGTTCAAGAGGTCTTCCGTGGTGAGAGGGTAGTACATATACAGTAAACTTCCGTTAATCCGAAGGGCAGCGGACCGGCCCTCGTTCGGATTAGTGGATTTTTCGGATTATCGGACTTTACCCCTATGAACCTGTGTATTAATGGCCTGACAAAAACATTGAGGCATTAGGCCACCCAAATGACACACACACATATCATATGTTCATGAAATCACTTCAAAAGTTTACCATTGTCATTGTAGCCTATTACCTACTTCAAAACATTCAGATTAATGGTCAAAGGAATCTGCTGATATAAAAGTCTTCTTCTTTTCTAAACACCATATGTCCGCATCGTCTACTAGCGAGTTTGTCTTACTCTTGAAGATCAGATCAGATGTGGTTCGGGAAGTAATGCCTTAACAACGGCACTTCCCTGAGAGGTTCTTGTAATTTTCCTTTTGTGACATGCTCTGTTATATTATATTGTATTGAAAGCACCCTTGTCTTGTTGTCTTGAAAGCACCCTTGGGACGCTCCGATCACTGAACTATAAATAGTAGCGTATCGGAACGTCCAAAGGTGCGTTTTCAAGCTCAAGACTGAATGCGCTTGCAGAAAATGCGGTGCAAGCCAGTAGCGCATCGGAGCGTCCCAAGGATGCGTTCAAGAGCAAAACAAACTCTCTAGCAGACGATGTGGTGTTTACGTTTATATCAGTAGCTTCCTTTGACCATTAATCTGAATGTTTTGAAGTAGGTAATAGGCTACAATGACAATGGTAAACTTTTAAAGTGAATTCATGAACATATGATATGTGTGTGCTCCATTATGTGTCATTTGAGTGGACTAATGCCTCAAAGACTTTGGGACTTCTTGAAATTCGGACCATCGGGTGAATTCGGATTTGGCCTCAAATTGAAAAATTCGGACTATTGGGAGATTCTAATCATCGGTCGTCGGATTAAAGGACTTTTACTGTAACTATGTACATTCGTAAGTTCGCCAATGTACATATTTACATTTCTTACATGTTGCTGCTTGCGGGCAACACCTAATCCCGACTGACTGCCTCCCGCAGCCGCTCCGTCGACGCGCCCTTCTTGGTAAGGCAGTCTGCCAGTTGTTTTGATGTTTCCACCCATGTTACCTCCTTTAATTCCCCATTTTCCAACATATCTCTAAGCACTGATATATCAATTCGCAGACGCTTGTCGTCCACCAATTTATAGGAGTATAGGGCTTCCACTAGGCTACGGTTGTCTACAAAACACTTGATAGGGCTACTCCCACATCCGGAGATCTCCTGCAGAATACTCGCCTCATACACAGCAGTACTAGCACCATCCAAAAGTGCCAGGGTCTCCGCAGCAAGAGTTGACTTGACCAACCGTCGAACCTTCCTTGATTGCCAGTAAATAGGGCCTCTCACATTATCAGTGTCGCACAGAAAGATGATAAAGCCTCCTTGAGACCCATGGCCCTGCAGGTTGGCGAATGATGCGTCAGCATAGCACTCAATGTGGCACTCTTCTAAAGGTCCAATCTTCAGAATAAATAATCGTACATTATCCGATTTCACACGCCCAATCACCTTATTTAGTCTTAATATGTCAGACACCATAGCCTTTGGAAGTGAAACACTCGGTTCGCACACATCGAACGCTATATCTGGGCGAGTGTGAGTAGCCATCCAATTCAGTTGCCCGATCAACGCACGATATTTCGTTCTCTCCTGGTCTGACAAATCACTAGTCTTCTCTAATGCTCGACGCTTGCTCAGTGTAACCGGAGTCAATGATGCTCCATACTGAAACTGGTCGATTGTAACACTGCCATCCTCTGTGGTAACTACGTTGAGCCCCACATACTTAAAGCACTTGGAATCTGAAGTCCCGACCTGGAAGGTCCTGCGCAACTGGTTTATGACTTGCTGCTCAAAATTCACAGTACCAGCCCACAAGAAGTCACCCACATATATGCAAATGATACCTTCTGTTCCACCACTTCGACTCCACGAAAATAATGCAGGGTCCAGGGACGAGCTTTTGGCACCTAGACATATCAGCTGGTCCTTCACCCTCATGTTGTTGTTGTTCCCTAAGCTGCCTGGCCGAACAGCCCCGACAGCTTAGGGAACAACAACAACAACAACATGAGGGTGAAGGACCAGCTGATATGTCTAGGTGCCAAAAGCTCGTCCCTGGACCCTGCATTATTTTCGTGGAGTCGAAGTGGTGGAACAGAAGGTATCATTTGCACCACTTCGATGCCTGGCCGCATCGCACAAACCATACACAGTCTTCCGCAGATGCCACAATAAACCATTGTCGAACTCGGGAGGAGGTCGCAGGTACACTTCACGCTCTATATTGTTCCCTTGTAGGTACGCAGCTTGTATATCCATGGTGTGGCACAACCAACCATTAGCTGAGGCGAGGGCTATCGCCAAACGGACAGCCTCCTTTGAGCAAGTGGGAGAATTCTTCTGCAGCTCTACAGTGTCCTCTTCAAAGCCCCTGGCCACCAAACGTGCCTTCACAATAGTCTTCCCATCCTTCAGCTTTTCTGTGACCACCCAACGTACAGATATGGCACGTTGACCCACATCATCCACCTCGTCATACACCTCATTGTTCCTCCAATTCTCAATTTCTCTTTCCTTAGCACACACCACTTCATCCGTATTAAAAAACACAAGCATTTCTGTCGCCTCGTCCACAGTTTCCCACGACGTAAGATCTCTGTCCAGATCCATCCAATTAATGTTACCATCTTTGTCACTCTTAATGTTGTAGCGGTTGGGGTATCTACCAGTCATCTTCCCAGCACGACTAACAATTTTGCCTGATATCCACTCACCACTCGCTTTATCAATACCCTTGATCCTTTGACCCACTTTAACTTTCACTACATTACGTTCAGACACACCAGAGGCGTCTGACGTATGTCACCGGGGGGGACCTCCACAGCAACCTGACCCCTAGCACCCACAACATCAACAATGTTACCAGTATGTTCGTCATCATCCGAGTCTAGGTCTGAATCTACGAATCTAGGCACCACATTACCACGTTCACTAGGTACGTCCAGAGTACGGGGAGATGAATGAGGCACATCCTCATCATTTGACACGGCAGCAGTATCAACACTGGTAGGTGCCATGGCAATTCGACATTCTTACAGTTTCTTACAGTAGATCCTCTGGAAAAGGGCAAACTATGCCTGTGTATCCAGCTCAATACCAGTACTTGCACTGCTGCGGTCGTTCACGGTGTTGGCGGCGGCGGCAGCAGACGCAACATTTTTACTATTCTGTATTTTTGTTTTATAATCAAACTTCAAATCTTGTCTTCCCCATGCTTTATCAAGATTACTTTCAAACTCCCTTATTGATTCGGAATCGACTACATACTGGAGCAGTGCGTTCCACTCATTTACCACTCTATCACAAAATGAGTTCTTTGCCTTCTCAAGCCTATTTCTTTCTTTGTAAATTTTCTTAGAGTGTCCTCTCGTTCTTGTTCCCTCCCGCATCAAGAAGATACCTTCACACACATCCTCATCGTACTTTCCTGACACTATCTTAAAAGTCTCTATCATATCCCCTCTCTTTCTCCTATATGCCAGTGTCGGACGCCCCAGTGTCCTCAACCTCTGCTCATAGCCCGCGTTCTTCAACGTTGGTACCAGCTGGTACCAGGACATGTGTGTACCCTAACACACATTCCACCGTGCTTCACCAAAAACCGCTTCCCGTCTCTCCCTATTATTGTACCAGGTCCGCGCCACTTATTACTGTCTAGACGCTTGTAGTAAACATCATCTCCGTAGTATTTACCTAATTGTATTTACCTAATTGTAGTTTACAGGAGTTGAGCTAAGCTCGTGTTGTCCCGTCTCTCAGTCTACTTTTTATCCAATTTTTTCTTGAAAATATGGATGTTCCTTGCCCCTACCACCTCCTCCTCCAGCCCATTCCATTTATCAATACATCTATAGGGGAAGCTAAACTTCCTGATATCGTTCTTGCAGGTAGGTCTTTTTACTTTGTAGCTGTGGCCTCTAGTTATTCCTGTATCCATAATTAATATATCCTCCCTATCCAGCCTCTCCAGCCCCCGGGTACATTTGTACATCATTATCATGTCTCCCCTCTCTCTCCTCTCTTTTAGACTCGGTAGATTTAATTTGTCTAGCCTCCCTTCATATGGCAGTTCTCTGAGACTTGGAACCAATCTAGTGACTGCTCTCTGGATTCTTTCTAACTTGTGAATATGCTTCTTTAGATGCGGGGACCACACCACTGCTGCATACTCCAATCTTGGTCTAATCATACTCTTCATAATTTTCGCTACCATGGTCTCATCCAAATAGTTCAGAGCAACTTTCATATTCCCGGCCATTGCATACATTCCGCTAAAGAGCTTGTTAATATGTTTCTCTGGCGACAAATTATCTTGTATAATCAACCCTAAATCTTTTTCTTTTTCGGCCTTGCTAATTTTATTATCTCCCATCCTGTACTCCCAATTTGGTCTATTCACACTTCTTCCCATATTTAACACATGACATTTACTTATATTAAATTTCATTTTCCACTTGGTGCTCCATTCGTATATTTTATCTAAATCCCCTTGCAGCTCCTCACAACTACTTTTATTTGTTATTTGTCTCATAATTTTTACGTCATCTGCAAACATTGACATGTAAGAGTTTATGCCTATCGGCAGGTCATTCACGTACATAAGGAACATGAGAGGTGCCAACACAGATCCCTGCGGCACACCACTCTCAACTTTCCGCCACGATGAGTAAGTTCCTCTAATGTTGGTCCTCATTTCCCTATCTGTTAAATAGCTCTCCATCCATTTCAGCAAACTCCCCCTGACACATCCTAGCGTCTCAAGCTTAGATAACAATCTCTTATGTGGTACCTTATCGAATGCTTTGGAAAGGTCTAAGTAGACGCAGTCCACCCATCCGCCTCTTTCTTGGAGTACATCTATCACCCTACTGTAATAACATAGCAAACTGGTAACACAAGATGTCCCTTCTCTGAATCCAAATTGCTTTGGGGTTATTATTTTCTTTCTCTCCAACATTTTCATCCATCTCTTCCTAATTAGCTTTTCACAAATCTTGCATACAATACTAGTAAGTGAAACTGGTCTATAGTTTAGAGGGTCCTCAGGGTTTCCATTCTTGTATATCAGAATGATATTAGCTCTTTTCCATTCAACAGGAACCTGTCCTTTATCTAAGGAAGCTTGAATTATGTCCCTCACTGGCTCCACTAATTGCTCTGCACACTCCTTTAAAACCCAGGCAGACACTTCATCCGGTCCCATAGCTTTCCTTACTTCAAGTCCTCTCATCGCAGATAACAGCTCATCTCTAGTTATTTCAATCTTACTAAGACCACTCTCCAGTACTCCCGCCTGTGGTTCGTCAAAACCTTCCTCTCTAGTAAAACTGACCCCAATTTGTTATTCATTACCTCACACATGTCCGATACATTTTCATACGTCCTAGCATCAACTCTTAATTTAGTAATTTGTTTCTTTACCTTCAACTTACTGTTTTATATTTATAAAATAATCTAGGGTCACTTTCACATTTATTTACTATGTTCTTCTCATAGTTCATTTTAACTTGCCTAATTATGTTAACATATCTATTCCTCTCCTGTTTATATTTATTCCGATTACTCTCAGTGTTCCTTCTTCTTAATCTAGCCCAAGCTGCATCACGCCTACCCAAAGCTCTTTTGCATTTCAAATTAAACCAATCTTTCTGCTTAGTAAAATTTCCAGTTTTATATCTTGGGACAAACATATTGGTTCCTACTCTATAAATTTCGAGGAATCTACTATATTTACCTTGTACGTCCCGTTCCTTCAAAATAAGATCCCAATCTACTCCCTCTAAATATCTTTTCAAGGATACATAATCAGCTTTACTATAATTTAATCTGTCATTTATGTAGCTATTGTCTAATCTATTGGCATTACTCGAGGTCAACTTCCATTTTAGTAATAGGTGATCACTTTTACCTACAGGACATAGATAGATTATATCACTAATTTCGTGAGGATCTTTTGTAAAAATCAGATCGAGTTTAGAAGGTTCGTTATTACCCCTCATTCTTGTATTTTCCTTCACATGTTGTGTAAGTACATTTTCCGTAACCAACTCCACTAGCCGACTTCCCCAAGATCTCTGATTTGGCCCTGCATCTCCCGATTCCCAATCAACCTCACTACAGTTGAAATCTCCTACCAAGATCAATCGATTCTTCCTTAAAAGCAATCTTCTCAACGACTGAATCATATCCTCTACCATCTCCTCAAACTCCAACTCCCTCCATGCTCTGGTCTTTGGTGGCATGTAAGCTACTGCTATGTCTAGCTTTTTTCCTTCTATATCATTGAGTTCAACTGCCATTATTTCTGCCTTGTCATTATTTAACTCCACGTGCTTTGCTGTCATAGGGTTCTTAACTAATACTGCCACTCCACCTCCCCTTTTACCCTTTCTATCATTTCTCCATATATTATATCCTTCACTAAACACTATGTTGCTGTCAAAGTCCTGGTTCAGCTTTGTCTCTGTCAAACAGACTATCTGTGGTTGATCTTTTCTTAATATATTATCTAACTCTACCTTTTTACTGTTTATTCCATCTATATTAGTGTAGTAGCACAGTATATTTGAATCCACCTCCTTGTTTCTCTTCCCTCTCTGCCTCCTACCAGGTTCACCTCCTCCTCCTCCATCCCTTCCCTGACCCAGTTCCACCTCCCCCACTAATTCTATTCTCCTCCCCCCTCTCTCTCCCTCTGTTCCACCCTCTCCACCACATCCTGGCTCTCTCTCCGGTCCCCTGCTCCCTGCATTATCTCTCGCTCCGTCTCCTTGCTTTGACTTCGTACTTGTCTCTCTGTCTCTTTCCCTATCACTCCTCTTACTTTCGGTTCTTGGTGGCTCCTGATGTACCACTTCCTTACTTGCCCTTCCCTTATTCTCCAAAAAAATTTCTTCTTTTGCTCTTCAGACAACTTTCCATTCTCTTCATCAGCCTTAGCTTGGAGTTCCCTTAACTGTTCTCGTTCTTCTACACTTAGGTCCTTTTTTACCCTTATATGATTCAGCTCTGTCGAATTTAATTTCCAGCTCACATTGGCTACTGCTTCTGCTGTTGATCTAAACTTTAGTTCCACTCTTAGTGGTCTCATCTCGCCCTTCTTATATATTCCTAACCTTCTCACCTCCTCCAGTTCTTTTACCCATCCATAACCCTCGTCTAAGTAATCCAGTATCCCCTTGACTTTCACAACATCCCTTTCCTTTCTTACCTTCATATCTGCCAGGTGCTCTTCCACATCTCCAAAGATTACTACACACTTACCTCTATCTATTGTCTCTCTCACTACCTTCTCTTTCTTCTTTAAAACTTGCACTACATTTTTTTCAAACTCTTTCTTTTCCTTTTCTCTCTCTTCCTTCTGCTCCTTCACAATTTCTTCAAGGGCTACCATCGTGGCACTCTCTACCCTTGTCCACTCATTTTTTACCTCACTAATTCCTTTTACTTCCTCACTCAGGTGGCCCTCATATTCCTTAAGCTGAGCCTTGAGTGCCACATTTTCTGACGCTAACTCGTCTACTCTGGCCATCACTGCCTCTAGGCTGTCACTTACTGGCCTAGGCCTATCCACCCCGCTAGTAACGCCACACATATCGGACAAAACTTCTACTTTAGCCCCTAACTCCTTCCTCCAATTTTCCATCACTCCCCTCCATCTCACAAGACCCATTAATTGTTTTTTCATACTTGCCAACTGATCATCCTTGTCCTCGGTGATAAAGCCTTCAAATTCATAATCCTCCTCATCCCCAGCTAGGCTTTCACGCCTTCCCGCCATCGCGAGGTGGTCGTCTGCCAGCCTAAAAACAACAATCGCCCCACTATCCCATCTCACTCCAGGAACTGTTTTACTTAATCCATATTTTCAATTACTTGGAATATCCAATTAAATCTGAATTGCTCATAAAACACCTAATTACTTATTGAAATGCACATATAAATTTCCGGGACAACACTTAGACACTCCTATCAACTTCACACAAGGTAACTCATTATCGGGGAGCAGCTGCGAGGTGTTGACAGCTCGGAGGTCGGTGAGGTGTCTCCAGTGTAGGTCTCCAGGGTCGCTTTCCCGCACATTATGACGAAGTGCTCTAGTCAGCCTTTCACTAGATTCCGCTATGGTAAATGCTCTTCTTGCTGCGTGAAAGGCAGTCAGGTTATCCTTAACTATACCAGCAGGTGTGGCCTCGCTGTCTAGCGCTGGCAGGTTATCATAAAAGGCTCCAGAAATCCCAGGGTTCTGGCCAAACACCAACTGGTTAGGCGAGAAACCTGAGAAGGTTGACAGTGCATTCCTGGCAGCCACACAGCCAGCAACATCCAGACTACAGCCAGGACAATCCGCTAAAATCTTGCTAACCATTCCACCCAACACAGCATTGAGCCTCTCACAAGCACCATTACTCCAAGGGCTTTCAGCTGCCGTAGTCAGTATCTTAACAGTAAATGCCTCGCCCAGAGACCTCGTGTCTGAATTATTAAATTCACAGCCATTATCTGACAATATTTTTCCTGGGGCACCAAATAACACAACCCAACTGAGAAATACCCCACGAATAATAGTGCCCGCATTCTTGTCATGAATAACCACAGATGTACAATATCTTGTATACAGGTCCACTATCACCAAGAAATACTTCTTGCCCCACGACTTAAGGTCCATAGCAATCACCTCATTAAATCTGTTAGCCATCGGGACACCTACCACTGGTCTCGGGCTCGGTTTCTTATACCTCCTACACACTGAACAATCATTTGTCACTTTATCGATCCTCCGTTCCAGGTTTGAGTCCCTGATATCGGCATCCCTTACAAGCTTCTTCAATTTCTCTGCTGTAGGGTGTCCAAACTGACGATGAAGTTTCAAAGCTTTCTTCTCTAGGTCCCCGTCTTTGGATAAGGCCAGAGCCACAGTGATACCAACTGCCCCGTCTAGTCAAGCCGATAGCGGCAACAGATAGTGTTCTGATGATGAGGTTTTCAAATTGAAGATTTTTTGCTTTCCATTCACTTTGATCTGATTTGTTTCACAATTTATTATAATTTTGGCTCTTTTCATAGAAGCCCTACTCAGTAACAATGGTAAATTACATCTCACCACATCAGTAGTAATATTGGCACGCATATCACCTGTACAACAGGGAAACGTAACTTTCTTGTAGGAAGTCACGGAAATACCATTGCCAAAAGTGAAGCTGGAATTAGAGCATTCCTCTTTCACAAGTCTGCGCTCATGGTCAGTCAATCCCTGTATGTACTCGTCGAGCCAACGTGAACCACACACAGTGTTTGTACAACCCGTATCTAGGACAGCACACCCTTTTGATTCACTCACTAGTTTCAGTAATTTGTCTTCGCTCTCATTATCATTCACATAGCCCACGAATAAGTTCACTGGTTCCTCATCATACCCACCATGTCCCCCTCTGTTCTCGTAGGCATCAGGGCAATCGCGTGCCCAGTGATATATTGATTCACAAATAGCACACTTGGTTATTTTACCATGTGCCCCCACTGGGTTTTTCTTCCTCCTGTCCTGTCGTTGACGTCCTCTATTACCACGCACACGTTCATAGCCTTGCTGTCCACGCCAACCATGTCTACCTCGACTGTTTCCGCTCACATACAGGGCTTCCTCACTTTCACCAACATTGCCATCATATCCCACAAATAAAGGTTCTGATTTTACCTGTATGTGGGCGCTAATTCCCATCGCACCACTCGAAAAGATGCGGTTGAGCGTCGCCTTCATATTTGCGTACGATACCACCTGGGTTGCCGACATGACTAATTGCTTCTCCCTATCCTCTAACACACAGGAGGCCAATAACATAAAGGCCAACACTGAATCATCAAGTTGCAATCCTTGTTTGGTAACTCCGTGGTACGCATGTTCGAATTCTGACACAAATTCCTTTATCTCTGCCTTCTCCTTCCTCCGTAGGCTATATAAGGCCGTCATCAAGCCTTTTCAATAACACTTCCACGCCATCGTCGGCCTCCAATGTGGCCTTATCTATTTCAGAAGAGGCAATTCTAGCCCTCCCGGAAAGTGACAGATGGATCGCCAATGCCCTCTTTTTCTTATCAATCATTGTAAGTCGACACCAAACACCCACATCCTCCTTCCACATTTCGTGTTCTTCATCATGCTCTAATTTCGTAGGCCACTTCAGTGAGCACGCCATAATGCCCCAACTACGCTCTGCTACCAATGTTAATAGATACACGGAAGCAACCGCACTCACTGAAATCCTGGAGACAACTACCGGTCGTCCGCATAGAACAGCCAACCATACGTCCATCCAGCCGATGACGTCATCAGCCAGCCTACGACTCGGCGGCCTGCCATTGGCTCGAGGCGGACGAGCTTAGTGCAGGTCGAGCCAGTCAACCTGCGCCACTTTGGCGTGACTGTGCTAATATATTAACAGTATGGACATGTGGAGAGAATGGATTAACAAAATTGGATCAAAAAATGTAGGTCTGTGATTGTGGAGGGAGCTGCACCAAGGGGTGGACCGAGGAAGACCTTTGATCGGACTATACGTGCCGATCTCAAATCCAAAAACTTGACAAGTGAAGCAGCCCTTAACAGGGTTGCCTGGAATGCCGCCATTAGGACAAGAGACTGAAACTGCACGTATGTGTGGAGCACTCAGTCTTAAAATTGTATGTATGTACTGTATGTATGTGTAGAACACTTGATCTTTAACTTCTGTATGTACAGGTCTCCCTCACTATCCGATGCCTTAATTTACGATATTATTATAGGTTTTTAGGTGTTTGGGTTTTGGCTGGTCCCAGAATGCATCCTCATTTATCCCATTAATTTTAGGGTTGGCTATACGATTATTCCATCTAAGATCGGGTTTTCAGGAACTTAACCCAATCGTAAATCGAGGGAGACCTGTATAAATGTCATGATATTCTCGCCTATGTCTTTGTTTATATATCATGAATAGTAATTTGAGCATCTTGTGACCTACAGAGTTCCTGTGAACTGTAAAGTGGCGTACACCCTGAACCGCGACATGTACTACCCCGACCCCAACTACAGGCTCTACTCCGGGAGAGGTCAGGAGCCGGCCAGATTCCTGCAAGTCTCCGTAGAACAGAAAGTCAAGTAAGAATTTGGTCTGTCGCTCTCTTCTCTCACTCTTCTCGCTCTCGTTTCTCTCTCTCTTCTCGCTCTCGTTTCTCTCTCTCTTCTCGCTCTCGTTTCTCTCTCTCTCTTCCTTTCTCTCTCTCTCTCTTCCTTTCTCTCTCTCTCTCTTCCTTTCTCTCTCTCTCTTCCTTTCTCTCTCTCTCTATCTGTCTCTCTCTCTATCTGTCTCTCTCTCTATCTGTCTCTCTCTCTATCTGTCTCTCTCTCCCTATCTGTCTCTCTCTCTATCTGTCTCTCTCTCTATCTGTCTCTCTCTCCCTATCTGTCTCTCTCTCTATCTGTCTCTCTCTCTATCTGTCTATCTCTCTATCTGTCTCTCTCTCTATCTGTCTCTCTCTCTCTCTCTCTCTCTCTCTCTCTCTCTCTCTCTCTCTCTCTCTCTCTCTCTCTCTCTCTCTCTCTCTCTCTCTCTCTCTCTCTCTCTCTCTCTCTCCTCTCTCTCTCTCTCTCTCTCTCTCTCTCTCTCTCTCTCTCTCTCTCTCTCTCTCTCTCTCTCTCTCTCTCTCTCTCTCTAAATTCTAATAATCTATTTAAGATAGCCAAAGAAGGTTCCACAAGAGGAAACAAATTAAAACTAACAGGCAGGAAAGCAAACCTAGACATAACTAAAAATTTCTTCACCCACAGTATTATTAATGAGTGGAATAAGCTCCCTAATGAAGTTATTGACAGTGACTCGATATACACATTTAAAAAAAGGTTAGACACATATCACAGAAAAGTTGGTCTGCAGTAGAAGCTGATCACTGATACGAGAACCTGGCGGAAATGAAAACTTTTTCAAAAAAAAAAAAAAAAAAAAAAGTGAAGGTGTGCATGCCTTTTCCTTTCCATTTCTAACTATACTATAAATTCCTTCAGGCGATTTCCAAGCCCTGCAAGGTTATTCACTTCTAACTATTTTCATGTACGGCATATTGCCGGAGGGTGGGGAGAGAGCCTTCATCTTTGCTATCCTTTCCTTCCACTTTCTCTTAGGGTTGCTATCTCTATTAGGATTAAGTCCTGGTCACCTCGCAGGGATCGTAAGATCTGTGTGGCCAGTGTATCTATGTAAATATATGTAAATCTCTCTCTCTCTCTCTCTCTCTCTCTCTCTCTCTCTCTCTCTCTCTCTCTCTTACTCTCTCTCTCTCTCTCTCTCTCTCTCTCTCTCTCTCTCTCCTCTCTCTCTCTCTCTCTCTCTCTCTCTCTCTCTCTCTCTCTCTCTCTCTCTCTCTCTCCTCTCTCTCTCTCTCTCTCTCTCTCTCTCTCTCTCTCTCTCTCTCTCTCTCTCTCTCTCTCTCTCTCTCTCTCTCTCTCTCTCTCTCTCTCTCTCTCCAGAATCTTATATGTAGACCCATATTAAAAAATGAAAATAAATACAAATTCAATACCGTACCATATACCGATCGGCCTTGTACTATTTCAGGAGCATAGAGGCGGAAATGGAGACTTGTAAACAGGACCTGCAGGGTATAAGCCAGGCGATGGTGGAGGCGCGGGGGGAGGCTCGGAAGATAGAGGAGGAACTACAGGCCTCCAACAGGAAGTCCCAAGCTCACAAGGTATATACAGTTAACCCCTTCTGTACCGGTGATGTCATATTAATTTTGTTCTAGCTCCATTTACATGATTTTGTGCTGTTTGAGAAGGATATGTGGTAGTAAAAAGGGTTAAGTGAGATAGTTTGAAGCCTGTTAAGTGCTTGAGACCCTTTTTAAACTGAATAAAATAGTCTGAAAGTAGCCAGAATATAATTAAAAGGACGGCACCGGTAATGAACGGGTTAACCCCTTCAACAACCTATTCAACACCATGACATACTTTTCATCTTATTCTGGTTACCATTAATCAATTTTCTTAACCCTCACAGATCGGTTTCGCATTCTATAAGATATCTCCGAAATCCAGGTGATTTGGCCAAAAAACGTCTACGCCTAGGCTACCGTATCTTTGTTATTTTAACTGCTACCACATTCCCACGCATCTCCAACCGTAGATGTGTTTCGTACCTGTAGACTGGCATTGAGTAGAGCTCTCTAAGTCAACTGGTTCAGTTGTGATGACGATTTCCGTGGAGAGAGTTTCGAGGCGATGTTAGCAATATTACACACTTTTCACTACTGAATTTGGCTTAGCCGACCACACAATAACAAACGACGCCTCTTCTTGTGTTTGGAGGTACGCGGCATCGCTCCGACCGGCTGTGTTTATATGCGTCGGACAGACGCCTTTCAAAACAAGCTTACAGGCTTTCAAGCTTACGGTGCTCAAGAGCCCATCCGTGTTCCGGGCCTTAGTTTGTTATTCTTACAGTTTCTTCTTACAGTAGATCCTCTGGAAAAAGGCAAACTATGCCTGTGTATCCAGCTCAGTACCAGTACTTGCACTGCTGCGGTCGTTCACGGTGTTGGCGTGCCTCAGAGCCTCAGAGCCCAACCGGGTCTGAGGGGTTAAGGGGAGGTTTTTCACCCCCAGAAAAAAGAAGGAAAAATGGGGAATGGGCCTGAGTACAGTCAATCCTCCGGTAACACGCATTTTGGAAAAGTGGATTTGGTGGCACGCGGTACACCCCAAATATCCAAAATTTTGCTAACATGGTCAACACTTACACTGACGCGGGGTCTAGCCGGGCGCCGAACCTTTACTCCCCACGCATTTTGGTGGCACGCGGTACACCCCAAATATCCAAAATTTTGCTAACATGGTCAACACTTACACTAGCCGGGCGCCGAACCTTTACTCCCGATTTTCGTCATTTACCGATGCTCATATCTCTGCAAATAAATGGCCTAACCAAGTTATTATCCATATCGGAGGTAGATATGGTCGTTGCCGTGCATTGGGTGAAGGCTAGAACACTCTACATTGTATAGTTATTGTGTGAGGTGAGAATAATTACCGAAACACACGTTGTTGTTTGGCTATGTCGAGTGAGTGTGTGTGTGAGTTGTTGTTGTGTGCAATGCGTGGCTAGGCTATGTCGGGCGCCGAACCATTGCTCCCGACTTTCGTAATTTACCGATGCTCATTTCTCTGCAACTAAATGGCCTAACCAAGTTGTTATGCATACCAGAGGTAGGTATGGTCGTTGCTGTGTGATGGGTGAAGACTAGACCACTCTACATTGTGTAGTTATTGTGTGAGGTGAGAAATAAGACGGCGAACTTTATGCGGGAATTCCATGGTTACTTACGAACTTCCGAGTTTCGTCATTTACCGATGCTCATATCTCTGCAAATAAATGGCCTAACCAAGTGTTTATGCATGCCAGAGGTAGATATGGTCGTTGCCGTGCGATGGCTGAAGACTAGACCACTCTACATTCTGTAGTTATTGTGTGAGGTGAGAAATAAGACGGCGGGATTTCAGAGCTTCGTCCGAAAATCTCTCTGTCTCTCTCTCCTTCACTAAACGAAATATTTATTCAGAGGTAAGAGTTGTTGCAATGGGCAAATCAACCCAATGCACCTCATTTTACGTTTATGCATGCAAATCACATATACCCTAACCTTTATAATTGAATTTATTATTATAACATACAGTAATTGAATTTATTATTATAACATAGGCTTTTATGGAGAAAAAGTGGACTTTGTGGAAATCCCCAGAACACCAAGGTACATTTAACATGTAAACATATGGGTTCGGTAACGCAGTTTTTGATAACACGGGAGGTTACCAGAACACATTAGCCGTGTTACCGGAGGATTGACTGTACAGTCAACCCTCGAATGTGCGGACTAATAGGGGGGGACCCATGTCCGCACAATGAAAAAGTCCGTACCTTGGAAATAGAGTAAATAGGCCTAGGCTATACGATGTTTTCTAACCCTAACTCTCCACGGAAATCGTCATCACAACTGAACCAGTTGACTTGGAGAGCTCTACTCAACGCCAGTCTACAGATTGGAAACAGCAGTACGTTTAGAGATGTGTGGGAATTTTCTAGCTGTTAAAATAACAAAGATAAGGGTAGCCTATTAAATATGTTTTTCGGCCACGCACGGGCTCTCCACCCTAAGGACGTTGGAGCTCATGAGCTCCGGGCGTCCCGGACTTCCCAAACTTGACTGATTCCTTTAACGTGACGATAGTGCGTTGTTGTGTGTGCGATTAGTTTGCTTGGGAAACAGATTAACTTGCTCATGTAGTAATGTACACCCTATGTGGTGGATTGTGTTCTTTTATTTAATAATTTTCATTTTAGTAAGCGTTGTTTCCACATAGCGATTTTGATAATTTTATTTGACTTTATATTGTCCTTGTCCCAATTTTGGTTTGTTTAGTTTGCAAGTTTTACATTTTAATTTTATTTTAACAGCTAGAAAATTCCCACACATCTCTAAGCGTACTGCTGTTTCCAATCTGTAGACTGGCGTTGAGTAGAGCTCTCTAAGTCAACTGGTTCAGTTATGATGACAATTTACGTGGAGAGTTTCGAGGCGATGTTAGCAATATGGTGACATGGGCAGGCAATTTCCAGCCGAAATCGTCGAAATACGATAATGTAACCATAAGTACTATATATCTCTTATATACTTACCTTAATTCTTTATAATATTTCACAATAAACTTATATAAAACGAGTTATAAGTTCAAATGAAAAATCAGTGTACCGGTACCTACCGAAACATGCGTGTGTGATTGTTATGTTGGTTTGTACTCACCTAATTGTAGTATACAGGATTTGAGCCTAAGCTCGTATTGTCCTGTCTCTCTCTCTACATTTATCCAATTTTGCTTTAAAAGTTTGGATATTTCTTGCTCCCACCACCTCCCCATCCAACTTATTCCAACGGCGGGTGCCCAACCACGAAAGGGGTCGAAATAGGGGAGCTATCCCCTCGCCAAAGGCGGCTTTCTAGGGCCTTTCCTAGCTGTTGCTGAGAGGATTGGGTTCTAGTTATGTGGTGATGGGCTGGTCTATCAGTGAGAACTGAGCGATCTCTGCCATACCCATAGCTTACTCTGACTTTTCCTTTTACTTATATATTTTCTAGATCTCAAGTGACGGCGTCTCTTCCGTAGATTGACCTACCAAGATTGGAAGCCAAAGTGTCACATTTTTCCTTTGCCCCTCAACTTTCTCTTCATAATTGCTGAGGGGCACAGGGCCCTGGGTGGGCCTTTGGTTTCCCGGGCATTTCCGCACCCTCCTCAGCTCCCCGCCATGGAGTGGCTTATTGTGGGCCTTTATGTTGTGGGTTCGGTTTGGGGGCTGCTTGCCGGTTATGGCCACAGCAACAACAACAACAACAACTTATTCCAACAATCAATGCTTCTATACGGGAAGCTGAACTTTCTTACATCAGACTTACATACAACTTTCCTCAACTTACATTCATGACCCCTGGTTCTTCCCTCGTCCCTCACCACAAAATCTCCCTTATCGATCTTCTCAAAACCTTTCACACACTTAAACATCATGATCATGTCACCTCTCTCTCTCTCCTCTCCCTCAGCTTTGGCAGCTTTAGCCTCTCCAATCTCTCCTCATATGGCAGGTCTCTAAGGCTAGCTATCATCTTAGTGGCAACTCTCTGAACTCTCCAGTTTTTTATTATGTTTTATAAGGTGTGGAGACCACACCACTGCTGCATACTCCAGTCTTGGTCGTATTATTGTCCCTATTATTTTTGCTAATATCTCTTCATCTAAATAATTCAGAGCTATTCTCATGTTAGTCAACACTGCATAGGTTTCACCAGTTATTTTATTTATATGCTGTTCAGGTGACAAGCTATCTGCCATAACTACCCCTAGGTCTTTTTCTTTCTCAGCTTTACTAATTATTTCATCTCCTATTTTATATTCCCAAGAAGGTCTATATTTACTTTTTCCCATCTCAAGAACATGACACTTACTCGTGTTGAATTCCATTTTCCAAGTTTGACTCCACTCATATAATTTATCTAGGTCTCTCTGTAATTCTTCACAACTACTCCTACTTGTAATATGCTTCATTAATTTTGCATCATCAGCAAGCATAGATATATTTGAGCCTATTCCCATTTGAAGGTCGTTGATGAAAACCAAAAACATGATTGGGGCCAACACCGATCCTTGAGGCACTCCGCTTTTTACCATTTTCCACGAGGAGAACTTTCCTTTTATTACTGTTTGCATTTCCCTCCCAATTAAATAGTTTTCCATCCACTTTAATAATACTCCCTCAACCCGCCCCACAGTCCTGAGCTTCCACAACAATCTCTTATGAGGCACCTTATCAAATGCCTTCTTGAAATCTAAGTAAATACAATCTAACCACCCCTCCCTCCCTTGTACAATGTCAATTACCCTATCATAGTAACTCAACATATTTGTGGTACACGAATGACCTTTTCTGAACCCGAACTGCTTGCTTGAAATTATTTCCCTCTCCTCCAACATACCCACCCATCTTTTTCTAATAATCTTTTCACAAAGCTTGCATATAACACTCGTTAAGGATACCGGTCGATAATTTAGCGGGTCTTCTTTATTTCCACTTTTATATATTGGAGTTATATTTGCTTGTTTCCATTCTAAGGGAAGTTCCCCCTTGTTTAATGAGTGTTGAACAATATTAAAAATAGGTCTCACTAGTTGTTCAGAACATTCTCTTAATACCCATCCAGCAATGTTATCTGGGCCCATAGATTTTCTCACGTCCAATTCTTCCAACAATGATTTTAGTTCATCCTGGTTGACTTCTATCGACTCTAATCCCTGTATCTCGTTCAATTCCACCACAGGTTCTACATAGTCATCCTCCTCCACAAACACGGATGTTAATGTATCATTCATAATTTCACACATACCCACTGTGGCTTCATATAACTGACCCTCTACCCTAAGCTTTGTTATTTTGTCCTTTATTTTTGTTTTGCCGTTGATATAACTATAGGCCTAGAACAGTTTGGGTTCTTTATTACATTTGTTTACTATATCTTTTGGGCGGGTGCCCAACCCCGAAAGGGGTTGAAATAGGGGAGCTATCCCCCCGCCAAAGGCGGCTTTCTAGGGCCTTTCCTAGCTGATGCTGAGAGGATTGGGTTCTAGTCATGTGGTGATGGGCTGGTCTATCAGAGTGAGAGCTGAGCAATCTCTGCCATACCCATAGCTTACTCTGACTGTTCCTTTAACTTATATATTTTCTAGATCTCAAGTGGCGGGGTCTCTTCCGTGGATTGACCTCCCAATCTACCAAGATTGGAAGCCAAAGTGTCACATTTTTCCCTTGCCCCTCAACTTTCTCTTCATAATGCCTTTGTTCATGTTTCCGCACCCTCCTCAGCTCCCCGCCATGGAGTGGCTTCGGTCACCCAGGCTTTATTGTGGTCGGCAGGGAGGGTTCTGTGGAGGCGTTCGGTTGTGGCCTTGGAATTGCTCGGGGCCTTGGGGCTGTTCGGCCAGGCAGCTTGGGGAACAACAACAACAACAACAACTATATCTTTTTCAAAGTTCTTTTTCTCCTCTCTTATAGTCTTGACATAGTTGTTTCTAGCATTCTTATACTTGTGTGTGTGTGTGTGTGTGTGTGTGTTCTTTTCTTGTGTGGCTATGTCGGCCGTACCAGAGTTATTTATGTAGGCAACAAAATGTTATTATAATTATACTCTATGGAATTATATTTAATTTCACCAAATAATATTTATAATAGTAGGCTAAAAGCCAAAGAAAAATCCATTAAACTTTGTTATTGTGTTGTCTGCTAAAACAAATTTAGTGTTGAAAACACTAAATATTATTTTGTAAAATTCAATTAAATTCCATAGAGTATAGGCCTAATTATAATAACATTTTGTTGCCTACATAAATAACTCTGGTTTTTAGACTCCCTACTAATACGGCCGACATAGCCACACAAGAAAAGAACACACACACAAACCGACATAACAATAACACAAGCGTGTTTCGGTAGGTACCGGTACACTGATTTTTCATTTGAACTTATAACTTGTTTTATATAAGTTTATTATGAAATATTATAAAGAATTAAGGTAAGTATATAAGAGATATATAGTACTTATGGTTACATTATCGTATTAAGGTAAGTATATAAGAGATATATAGTACTTATGGTTACATTATCGTATTCTATCTATCTATTGCCTGACGCCGTGATCCCCGAAGGGGTGGCCACGAACGAACCGCCCCCATGCACCTCTGTCCCCAGTCAGTCGACGCCCCTCCTCCCAACCAGCACCCCCTTCGTTCATGTAGTTCCTCACTCCATCCTTCCACCTCATATTCGGTCTACCTCTCCCCCTCTGTCCCTCCACCTCGCTCTCGTACACCCTCTTAGTCATTCTCTCGCTTTCCATACGTTCCATATGGCCGAACCATCTCAAGTTGTTCCTTTTCACACTTTCCAGCACATCTACCTCCACACCACACCTCCTTCTTACTTCCTCATTAGTCTGTCTATCCCTCCATGTAACTCCGCACGCACTCCTTAAGTAATTCATTTCCACTGCTCTCACTCTTGGTCTGAGTCTCTCAACCAACGTCCATGCTTCGCTTCCGTAAGTCAGTGTCGGGATTACCACACTGTCATGCAAGGACTTCTTCACTTCCATACTGACCACCCTATTTCTTGTTACTGCTTTTAGCGTTCCTACAACCCTCTTCCCCTGTTGTACCCTCTCCCGCACCTCTTCATCCATAGTACCATCTTTACTCAACACACTGCCCAGATACTTAAAAGAGTTGACGATCTCCATAGCCTGACCGTTCAGCTTCACCTCACACTCTGTGACTTCACCCCTTTCGAAGACCATAACCTTGCTCTTCCCCGTATTACCTTCAAATTCCGTTTTTCGCACACTGTTCCAAACTCATTTACCAGACCCTGCAACTCCCATTCATTATCACTCATCAGAACTGTATCATCCGCAAACAGCAGTATAGGTAGCTTCCACTCAATTCCCTCCCTTTTCAGCGATACACCAACATCCACTGCTCTTGATAGTATTTCTTTCATAACTCCATCCATATATACAGTAAACAACCACGGGGACATCACACACCCCTGTTTCAAACCAACATTCAGGTCAAAGAACTCGCTCTGCTCACTCTCCACACGTACTGCCGCTTTTGCACCCTCATACATGCTCTTCACTGCTTTCAGCAACTTGCCCTCTACTCCGTATATTCTAAGTACTTTCCACAAACCTTCTCTATCCACTCTGTCATAGGCCTTCTCCAAGTCCATAAAGGCAACATACACCTTTTGTTTCTTCTCCAGATACTTCTCCACAACACAATTCAGGGTAAAAATCTGATCTACACATCCTCTTCCCTTCCTAAAACCTCCCTGCTCGTCGCCTATCCATTTCTCCGTTCTCACTCTCACTCTCTCAATCACTACCCTACTGTATACCTTCCCTACTACGCTTAGAAGACATATTCCTCGGTGGTTACCACACACTCCTCTTTCCCCTTTGCCCTTATATAGGGGGACTATTATGCCAGTCTTCCAGTCATCGGGTGCACTCCCCTTCTCCCATGCTAGTTTGCACATTTTCCATACCCATTCTATCACTATCTCACCACCATACCTCAACATTTCCCCACACACTCCATCTGTTCCTGGTGCTTTCCCCAACTTCACTCTTTTCATGGCTTCCCACACTTCTGACCTCCTGATCCCCAGCTCCTCCTCCACTACTTCTCTTCTTCTCCCTCCCATACCATATCCAGCTATGTTTGCTGGCTCTTCATTCCTTTCATTTAGCAACTCACTGAAGTACTCCCTCCATCTTTCGACTCTCTCTTGCTTCTCGGCTAGCATTCTCCCATTCTTATCTTTCACACCCTTACTGTTTCCCTTGCTACCTTCCCTAACTTTCTTGACTTCTTTCCAGAACAGTTTCTTACTCTCCCTCCATTTTACACTCAGATTCCTTCCAAATTCCTCATCTACTCTTCTCTTACTTTCCTTCACTACTCTCTTCACCACCCTCTTACTCTCCACGTACCTCGCTCGTTTCTGTCTCTCGGAATCTTCATTCCCTCTACTACCCAACCACTCTCTATATGCTTTCTTCTTTTCTTCCACAGCTATTCTTACCTCTTCTGTCCACCATGCTGTACCTTTCACTCCCCTCCCTCTTCTCCTCACTCCACACACCTCCTCACATGCTGCACAGATCTCATCCTTAAACACCTTGCTCATCTCCTCCACTTCCTCCATAACTTCCAGGTCGAACCCACCTAGTCGTCTTTCCACTGCTCTCCTGTACTCCTCCCTGACTTCCTCCTCCTGCAACCTCTCCACCCTCCTCACCATTCCACCCTCCTCTCGCCTCCCTCCCGCTCTCCTCACCCACTTCTTTTGTATCCTAACCTTAGCTACCACTACATAATGATCAGACAGACCCCCTCCAATACCCCTATACACCCTAGCATCCATCACAGATTTCTTCATTCGTTCATCCACACATACATAATCAATCAATGACTTTCGTTCCACCACTGTCTTATCCTTCATCGTCAACATCCGTTTCCACGTGTACCTGTGGATTATTCTGTGTCGGAAGAAGGTGTTGGCTATCCACAGCCTCCTCCCCACACATATGTCCACAAGTGCACTACCATTCCCATTCACCTCTGATGGTACCCCCCACCCTCCCACCACTCCCTCAACTTTCCTATCACCCACCTTGCCATTCATATCCCCAATCAGAAATATTCTTTCGTTCTTGTCAAACTTCTCCAGGCACGCCTCCACATTCATCCAGAACTCCTCTTTCTTCCTTTCAAGTATATCCTCTGTCGGGGCATACACGCATACAATCACCCACGTTTGTATTCCTACTTTCATTCTCACCCACACAATCCTTGAACCCACAGACCCATACTCTCTTACACATTCCTTCCATTTGCTACTTACAAACAAACATGCACCTTCTCTCGCTGTTCCTTCACTCACTCCAGCACACACACCCATTCCACACTCCCACTCTCTCACATCTGAACCTTTCCATTTGGTCTCTGTCATTCCACATACATCCAGCCTGGCATTCACTAACACTTCCAGAACCTCTCTCTCTTTTGTGCCATCATTCATGCCACTAACATTCCACGTAGCCATTCTCAGAATGTCCGAAGGCATGTCCTTAGTCGGTCGTGGTTCGTCAACGTTGGTTCCGTCCGCATCCGAGGCTGTTCGCTCGTTCGCTCGTTTTTATCGTATTAAGGTAAGTTTATAAGAGATATATAGTACTTATGGTTACATTATCGTATTTCCACAATTTCAGCGGGAAATTGCCTGCCCGTGTCACCGCCCGACCCGCCAAATACCGGACAACTTTTAAATTAACGGTCTTTTGCCCGATTTGTCCGGTCTGTTGGGGACTTGTCCGCATAGGCTGTTGGGTCCGCACAAACCGAAGTCCGGTCAACTGGGGTCCGCCCATGCGAGGGTCGACTGTACAGTAAACCCACGCTAACTCGGACTCTTTTTAGTCGGAAACCCGCACTTCTCGGAATGGCATCAGCCTCTCGGAAATTTCCGAGTTGGACGGGATTTGTGTCCGGTTTACAATGTTCTCTCACTCGGTTTTAATTGATTTTAGGATGAATTGAAGCCTGTGCCTTTTAATTATTGTGTTAGTATTAATTACTATGTACTGTAATGTCCCTGAAAACATAATAAGGTTCGTATTTGTCATTAATATGATGAATTTCACATGTAAAGAAAAACAAATTATCTCAATTTTCTCTGACGCAGACTTTCCTCTTCTAATTCGGAATTTTCCCTCTCTTAAGTCAGACTTCTCGGAAGTGGTCTCCCCCCAATTAGTCCGAGTTAACGAGGGTTTACTGTACATAGAATAGAATAGATAGGTTTTTAGTGTGCTGCCTAGACCTCCATCAAGCTTAAATAAATAACCCGAACACCACCTTTCAAGATAAATTTGTAAAATTTTTGGTAGAAAGATGTCCCGGCCTAAGAGTTCCTCCTAAATTTCTCTAACGGTTTTAAAATTGAAATAAATGGGGCGAAAAGTCTTAAAAATGCCAACTCTCAAAAGTAATGGGGCTAAGCATATGGCAGAAGGGGTTCCAGATAAAATACCCTTAACTCACTGGCTGCGGGGAACGTTCTTGAATACCATGTCAATGTATAGCAATTTACAGCCTCTTAACCCTTGTCTAGCGGGGGATTTTGGGCTTATTTGGGCATATTCAGGCCCTCCTGAATGATCAATCAAGTATCTGCATGAAAAGAAATGTATTCAGCAAAAAACTAGGCGCTAAAAGCTTCAAAATGAGACCAGAACGAGCTACGTAGCACTCGTCGTTCTCATGCAGTGTTACCACTAACATGGGAGTTTAGCGTATAGCGGCATATTTTTTCCCACTATGCTCACTACTGGCAATGCTGCCGGCCTCTCGAGAACAGGGGGAACATGAGTTAGTGGGCGGCGGTAAGCCCTGGGAGTCGGACGTGTGGCCCGCTGCGCTCCCGGCCATTTGCACTCTATTTTAACCCTTTAAAAACCTTAATAATGCTCCTAACTTGCTGCAAATTGGAGGCGGACTTAAGTCCGCCCCCGATCTTTAAGGGTTAAAGCCTGTGGAAACGAGTGCCAGTGAGCGGGAGCGCGGCAGGCCCTTGTCCGCTCTCCAACCCAGCGGCCAGTGCACTGAGCCATATACAGTACGGTCCCGAAATAAGTGTGTTCGAATTGAGCGAGTCTCCAATTAAGCGAGCACCAATATATTTATTTTAAATACCGAATTGAGCGAATTTGTATCAAGTTAAGCAAATGCCGGATGTCAATTTTCTTGTATTCCTTCTCATATGCATTCAAGTTAGTTAGTTATGTAGAGCAGATTAACCAGACCACTGAGCTCCATACGGAACTCTCATAGGTCTAGCCATATGCATTCATGTCTTCAAATAAAATTGTGGTTTCAGCGTTCCCTGGACCAGCTGCGGTACAAGTTGGCTGAGCTTCAGAACCAGGAGGAGTCACCACCACCAGACATGTCACAGCTGGAGGAGGACATCAAGCAACAACAAACAAGATACTCCGAGGAAGATACCCAGGTAGGCTACAGCACTATTTTGTTTTATTATTATTATTATTATTATAGAGGGACCGTGTTGACCCTGGTCTCTGGGTCTTCTCCTGAATGACCTAGATGTGTGTGAATTTGTATTTTGTTTTGACTACTTCCTTGAACGTGACGATAGTGCGTTGTTATGTGTGCGATTAGTTTGCTTGGGAAACAGATTAACTTGCGCATGTAGTAATGTACACCCTATGTGTGGATTGTATTATTTTATTTCATAAATTTTATTTTAGTAAGCGTTGTTTCCACATATCGATTTTGATAAGTTACTTTGCCTTTATATTGTCTTAGTTTTGGTTTGTTTAGTTTGCAAGTTTTACATTTTAATTCATTATATATTTTTCTGTTATGTTGTCCCTATTCGGGCTCTGTCTTGAGTCGCCCCCCACCCCCACCCCCACCCCAAATAGGTAAAGTGGGGATTGGGCCTGAGTACAGTATATAGATAAATTAATATTATTATTGGATGGAAGTTAGAGAGCTGGAAGACAGAAATAGAGGATGAATGGAAACAGTTTAAGGAAGGAGTGAAAGCAAGCACAGAGGAAGTATGTGGTAAAAGGAAAATAGGTGGCAGATACTCAGAGGAAGACACTCAGGTACAACACTTTAGTATTATATTAATATATATTATTTTTCACATAGAACATTGGTGGAAGAAGCAAGCTAATTATCTCTCTTACCTTTTTTCCCACATAGAAGATTGGTAGAATAAAAAAACTATCTCTCTCTCTTGCCAACTTCACATTCTTCAGGTTATTCCTCCTAACAAAGGAACACAACCAACCATGGTAATTAGAGAAGGAATAATGGAGCATATGAAATCAAACCAACTTTTCAGTGGGAGACAGTTCGGATTCTTGCCGGGGAGGTCGACGGTACTACAGCTAATTAAGGTGGTAGATGATTGGATGCAAATTCTAGAGGATGGTGATGTAATAGACGTGGTATATTGTGATTTTATGAAGGCCTTCGATAAGGTCCCACATAAAAGGTTAATAGAGAAAGTTAGAAGCTATAATATAGGGGAGAAATGTGTGAAATGGATAGAAGCCTTCCTGAATGATCGGAGACAGAGGGTACTGGTGAATGGAATAGGCTCGGGGTGGAGGGAAATTACAAGTGGGGTACCTCAGGGATCTGTGTTGGGACCACTACTGTTCGTTATATTTATCAACGACTTACCTGAAGTTATAACTAATGGAAGTGAGGTATACAGTAGGGTCCCACATAGAACGAGAAATTGGTCGATAAACGAGGTCGTTCTATGTGAAACACATAACCTATGGGGAAAATCGATATTGGTCGATCGATCCTTCCGTACTGTACGTACCATAGCCTACCCTACCCTAAACATTCCCTAATTCTATGTTCACAACAAAATATTCCAGTCAAACCCCAAAAAAGAGAGCAAAAATAATGAAAGACTCTATATCAAACTAGAAAACATATACTAAAACAAACAAACAAGTAAACTGAACTCCATGAATCTGCCACGTCAAGGAGTTTGTTGCTTGGATACGAAATCCGAGTGAAACCGACATCCGACTTCACTTGCGCAAGAAAGAGAAGACCGAACCTCCATTGTGTTGGAAACCACCTGTTGTTGTTGTTGTTGTTCCCGTTCCCCAAGCTGCCTGGCCGAACAGTCCCAAGGCCCCGAGCAATTCCAAGGCCATAACCGAGTGCCCCCACAGCCTGGGTGACCGAAGCCACTCCATGGCGGGGAGCTAAGGAGGGTGCGTAAACGCCCGGGAAACCAAAGCCCCACCCAGGGCCCTGTGCCCCTCAGCAATTATGAAGAGAAAGTTGAGGGGCAAGGGAAAAATGTGATGCTTTGGCTTCCAATCTTGGTAGATTGGGAGGTCAATCCACGGAAGAGACGCCGTCACTTGAGATCTAGAAAATATATAAGTTAAAGGAACACTCAGAGTAAGCTATGGGTATGGCAGAGATTGCTCAGCTCTCACTCTGATAGACCAGCACATCACCACATGACTAGAACCCAATCCTCTCAGCATCAGCTAGGAAAGGCCCTAGAAAGCCGCCTTTGGCGGGGGGATAGCTCCCCTATTTCAACCCCTTTCGGGGTTAGGCACCCGCCACCCGCACCACCACCTGTTTACAAGATTTGTTCTGCCCAAATGTCGTATCTCTCACATTTATTAGGGCTTTAGCGCATTCAGTGTTAATGAGGGTGGGCCTGGTGGTAATGATGAAAGAATTGAATGCTTGGGACCATGAAAACAGAACATTGGCCAGTCAAGCTGCCTACCTTGTTGGACGAAAGCGGCGGAAATGGACGACTAGTTAGGCTAGGCTATAATGACAATAAATTCAAATGAAGTGTGTGGTAAGTAATCTCTTCATAATATGTATTTACAAGTATTTATATGCATTTATAAGTACAGTATGTATATATAAATATATGTCATGAGTCAGGCGCCCTGTATGATAATAGGGCGCTCTAATAGAGAACTCCCCGGATTTGCCCTACTTTAGAAGCGGAATCGCTTCAACAGAACACATTCGTTCCTAACAAAAATTTTGGAACAATATTTTAGATTGTTCGTTCTATAAGAGAATCGTTCTATGCGAGACCCTACTGTACCTGTATGCGGACGACACTTGCCTGGCCGAACAGCCCCAAGGCCCCGAGCAATTCCAAGGCCATAACCGAGCGCCCCCACAGAACCCTCCCTGCCGACCACAATAAAGCCTGGGTGACCGAAGCCACTCCATGGCGGGGAGCTGAGGAGGGTGCGGAAACGCCCGGGAAACCAAAGCCCCACCCAGGGCCCTGTGCCCCTCAGCAATTATGAAGAGAAAGTTGAGGGGCAAGGGAAAAGTTTGACGCTTTGGCTTCCAATCTTGGTAGATTGGGAGGTCAATCCACGGAAAAGACGCCGTCACTTGAGATCTAGAAAATATATAAGTTAAAGGAACAGTCAGAGTAAGCTATGGGTATGGCAGAGATCGCTCAGTTCTCACTCTGATAGACCAGCCCATCACCACATGACTAGAACCCAATCCTCTCAGCATCAGCTAGGAAAGGCCCTAGAAAGCCGCCTTTGGCGGGGGGATAGCTCCCCTATTTCAACCCCTTTCGGGGTCGGGCACCCGCCCAGGATACAGTATGTATGAAGCAATGGAGGAAGTGAATGCAGAAAAGGATATAGGAGTAGTGATAGACAATAAGTTAAATTTCTCAGAACATTTAGCGGAAAAGATAAACAAAGCCAATAGAATTGTAGGGCTGATAAGGAGGACATTTGTGTCACTTGACGAAGAAATCTTCAGGAATCTCTATACAGCGCTGGTTAGGCCGCACCTGGAATATGCGAACCAGGTGTGGGCTCCATATATGGTAAAGGATATAGAAGCAGTGGAGAAAGTGCAGAGGAGAGCTAGCAAGCTAGTACCAACGTTGAAGAACGCGGGCTATGAGCAGAGGTTGAGGACACGGGTTTCCGACACTGGCATATAGGAGAAAGAGAGGGGATATGATAGATACTGTTAAGATAGTGTCAGGAAAGTATGATGAGGATGTGTGTGAAGGTATCTTCTTGATGCGGGAGGGAACAAGAACGAGACGTGGTGATGGGCTGGTCTATCAGAGTGAGAGCTGAGCGATCTCTGCCATACCCATAGCTTACTCTGACTGTTCCTTATACTTATATATTTTCTAGATCTCAAGTGACGGCGTCTTTTCCGTGGATTGACCTCCCTACTGCCAACTTAGAGGTTGGCAGATTGGGAGCCAAAGCGTCACACTTTTCCTTTGCCCCTTAACTTTCCCTTCATAATTGCTGAGGGGCACAGGGCCTTGGGTAAGGTTGGGTTTCCCGGGCGTTTCCGCACCCTCCTCAGCTCCCTGCCTTGGAGTGGCTTCGGTCACCCGGGCTTTATTAGTGGTAAGCAAGTAGGGTTTTGTGCGGCCGCTCGTTTATGGCCTTGGCCTTGCTCAGGACCTCGGGGCTGTTCGGCCAGACAGCCTGGGGAACAGCAACAACAACAACAACAACAACAACAACAACGAGAGGACACTCTAAGAAAATTTACAAAGCAAGAAATAGGCTTGAGAAGGCAAAGAACTCATTTTGTGATCGAGTATTTACCTAATTGCCTAATTGTTTTACCTAATTGTAGTTTACAGGAGTTGAGCTAAGCTCGTGTTGTCCCGTCTCTCAGTCTACTTTTTATCCAATTTTTTCTTGAAAATATGGATATTCCTTGCCCCTACCACCTCCTCCTCCAGCCCATTCCATTTGTCAATACATCTATAGGGGAAGCTAAACTTCCTGATATCGTTCTTGCAGGTAGGTCTTTTTACTTTGTAGCTGTGGGCTCTAGTTATTCCTGTATCCATAATTAATATATCCTCCCTATCCAGCCTCTCCAGCCCCCGGGTGCATTTGTACATCATTATCATGTCTCCCCTCTCTCTCCTCTCTTTTAGACTTGGTAGATTTAATTTGTCTAGTCTCCCTTCATATGGCAGTTCTCTGAGACTTGGAACCAATCTAGTAACTGCTCTCTGGATTCTTTCTAACTTGTGAATATGCTTCTTTAGATGCGGGGACCACACCACTGCTGCATACTCCAATCTTGGTCTAATCATACTCTTCATAATTTTCGCTACCATGGTCTCATCCAAGTAGTTCAGAGCAACTTTCATATTCCCGGCCATTGCATACATTCCGCTAAAGAGCTTGTTAATATGTTTCTCTGGCGACAAATTATCTTGTATAATCAACCCTAAATCCTTTTCTTTTTCGGCCTTGCTAATTTTATTATCTCCCATCCTGTACTCCCAATTTGGTCTATTCACACTTCTTCCCATATTTAACACATGGGCATTTACTTATATTAAATTTCATTTTCCACTTGGTGCTCCATTCGTATATTTTATCTAAATCCCCTTGCAGCTCCTCACAACTACTTTTATTTGTTATTTGTCTCATAATTTTTACGTCATCTGCAAACATTGACATGTAGGAGTTTATGCCTATCGGCAGGTCATTCACGTACATAAGGAACATGAGAGGTGCCAACACAGATCCCTGCGGCACACCACTCTCAACTTTCCGCCACGATGAGTAAGTTCCTCTAATGTTGGTCCTCATTTCCCTATCTGGTAAATAGCTCTCCATCCATTTCAGCAAACTCCCCCTGACACATCCTAGCGTCTCAAGCTTAGATAACAATCTCTTATGTGGTACCTTATCGAATGCTTTGGAAAGGTCTAAGTAGACGCAGTCCACCCATCCGCCTCTTTCTTGGAGTACATCTATCACCCTACTGTAAAAACATAGCAAACTGGTAACACAAGATGTCCCTTCTCTGAATCCAAATTGCTTTGGGGTTATTATTTTCTTTCTCTCCAACATTTTCATCCATCTCTTCCTAATTAGCTTTTCACAAATCTTGCATACAATACTAGTAAGTGAAACTGGTCTATAGTTTAGAGGGTCCTCAGGGTTTCCATTCTTGTATATCGGAATGATATTAGCTCTTTTCCATTCAACAGGAACCTGTCCTTTATCTAAGGAAGCTTGAATTATGTCCCTCACTGGCTCCAGTGGTAAATGAGTGGAACGCACTGCCCCAGTATGTAGTCTATTCCGAATCAATAAGGGAGTTTGAAAGTAATCTTGATAAAGCATGGGGAAGAAAAGATTTGAAGTTTGATTATAAAGCAAAAATACAGAATAGTAAAAATTTTGCGTCTGCTACCGCCGCCACCAACACATTGAACGACCGCAGCAGTGCAAGTACTGGTACTGAGCTGGATACAAAGGCCTAGTTTGCCTTTTTCCAGATGATCTACTGTAAGAAACTGTAAGATGTTAACCCTTTATCGGGGACGGGCGCCCAACCCCGAAAGGGATTGAAATAGGGGAGCTATCCCCCCGCCAAAGGCGGCTTTCTAGGGCATTTCCTAGCTGATGCTGAGAGGATTGGGTTCTAGTCATGTGGTGATAGGTTGGTCTATCAGAGTGAGAGTTGAGCGATCTCTGCCATACCCATAGCTTATTCTGACTGTTCCTTTACTTATATATTTTCTAGATCTCAAGTGGCAGTGTCTCTACCGCCAACCTAGAGGTTGCCAGACTGGGAGCCAAAGCGTCACATTTTTCCTTTGCCCCTCAACTTTCCCTTCATAATTATGAAGGGGCACAGTGCCTTGGGTGGGGCTTTGGTATCCCGGGCATTTCCACACCCTCCTCAGCTCCTCGCCTGGGAGCGGCTTCGGTCACCTGGGCATTTTTAGTGGTAAAGCATGGGCAAATGGCACTTTCAAGACATTTGGCAAAAGGGGCAGGTGCTTGGGCACCCGCAGCACCCCCCTCTGCACGTGCCTGTGGTAGGGCTTCGCTGCATGTCTGCCTGCTGAGAACGGAACTTCTCCGGTAGGTCGGGGAGTGTTGGAGGGACCTTGGTGATCCCTGGTCTCTCGGTCTTCTTGGTGACCTAGATGTGTGTAAATTTGTGTTTTGTTTTCGTGTGTTCATTATTTTATTATTATTTTGTTTGTGTTATGTTATCCCTGTTCGGTTTCTGTCTCAAAAAAAATAAAATGTACTAATCAGGGTATTTTCTTTCACAGCTTGGTAAAATTGAAGAACAAATAATAGAAAGTAAAGCTATACTGGCTGAAATCTCCTCGGAGCATGCCATGAAGAGGAAAGAAGTGACTGATTTACAACAAGAAGCACAGAGCATATCAGTAAGTGAAATATTCCCATCAACTGTAAAAAAAAATATATTTCCACAGCGATTTTGATAAAGTTCTTTTGACTTTATAGTGTGTCGTCCCAGTTTTGGTTTGTTTATTTTGCAAGTTTTACATTATAATTTAGGTGTTGTGTTTGGTTTTATTCTCACAATATTGCATTGCCATATCTTCAATGTTTTTTTTCCACATACCGTAGTGATTTTGTGGTAATCTTTGGTCTTTATAGTGTGCGGTTTTTGTTTGGGTTTGTTTGTACACTCGGATACCATAGTCTCTACCCACTCATACATGTTCGTGGACATCACCTATTTCTAGTTATGGAAGCATATCTCTGTAAACAAATTTGTGAATAGAATTTTCTATAAATCAACTACAAAATTATATATACTATTTATTGAAAAGCAAGTGCTATCCAAAAATCAATTCAGAAAAATATACTGTAATTGCATAGAGATAAACATAGTGGGTCTATGATTTCTTCTGAGTGAGCTAGATACTATGGTGTCCGAGTGTACTGTATTGCAAGTTTTACATTATGATTTTTTTTTTCCAGGACCAAGCATCGCAGTTTTACTCCAACATATGAGCTCTGGAACTCTCACCCAGAATCAGTCTTTCCCTCCTCCTATGACTTAAGTTGCTTCAAACTCTGTGCGTCCAAGCATTTTGGCTTGAACGTCCCTTGATTTTGGCCCTATCACTCTTTCAACTATAGGGGAGGCACTCGCTCCAAGCAGTTCTGCCTTTTGTCACCCTCACTCACCTTAGAAAAAAAAAAATTATCATACCTTTATACCTTTATATACGGTACCTTTATATATATATGGAAGGATGGAGTGAGGAAGTACTGTACATGAACGAAGGCGGTGCTGGTTGGGGGGAGGGGCGTCGACTGACTGGGGACAGAGGTGCATGGGGGCGGTTCGTTCGTGGCCACCCCTTCGGGGATCACGGCGTCAGGCAATAGATAGATAGATAGATATTTTTACCGAGCCGATCTGTACTGATGTCCGTGTACAGTTGGTCTCAAAGGCATTCCCATATTTAATGGGGGATGGATGCTTTTTATGGTCCCCTTTCTCCCTCATGTTTAGCCACCCCATTAGTTTTCAGATTTTAAGAAATTTGGCCCATTTGTTTGGCAGTTTTAACCCGTACAGCCCCAGCGACGCGTCTGACGCGTCGGCGATGTATGTAACGCACAGCCCCAGAGACGCGCCTGACGCGTCGCCCTAATTGCGCCGACCGTAACCTCAGGTGTAGCCACTCAATAGGGCTCAGATTTGTATGGGAACTGTGTACGTATCCCACGCAACCGTGCCGATGGTTGAAAACTCTCAAAGTCCACGTGCGTGCGCGCGAGCGTGCAATAACCTGTTTTGGGGGGATAATTGCCTTCAATTTTTTACTCTTGTAAAATCCGTTTTCGGGGGCTCTGTAGGACCATTTTTTAAGCTTTTTGAGCGGTTTTTCGTGGTTTTTCCTTCATTCCTAACCCATTCGCTATTGTTTCTGGAATAAAACCATTTTTTGAAAACCGCCCGGGTTCTGGTGCGCAAACATTACAAAACTAGCCGGGGCTCCACGGGTTAAGACCTTTAACTGCATTTCTTCGTCAATATTAAGACCTTTTGTGCCATTTAGGTGTCAATTTTTTCTTGGCGAATGATAGCGAGCCTGTAATTTAGGAGGAATCGTCCTTTGGCCGGAACATTTTTTTACCGAAAAATGTAAACATTTATTCAGAAGGTTGAACTTCAGGATGTTTTTATAAGCTTGATAGAGGTCTAGGGAGGAAACTAAAAAAAAATAATGAATACCCGGTATATAAATAAATAAATAAATAAATCCTTCATAAAGTCGCCTTGAGATAGACTAATGCTAAATTTGGCGTCATCTATTTGAAAAAGTGGGAAACAGATTAACTTATTCATGTACACACTATGTGGTGGATTGTGTTCTTTTATTTCATAAATTTTATTTTAGTAATCGTTATTTCCACATAGCGATTTTGATAAGTTAATATGGCTTTATATTGTCTTTGTCCCAGTTTTGGTTTGTTTAGTTTGCAAGTTTTATATTTTAATATTGTTTTGCTAAATCTTCAATGTGGTACAGTCCATCCTCCTATAACGCGAGTTTAGGGGCGGCACTGCGCCTCGTGTTGTAGGTATTTCGCGTTGTAGGAATAACACTTTAAATGGAGATAATTCTATATGGGACTGGGCCCCCCAATTTTGCCACTTTTCCGTATTTTTTTAGCTTAATAAATATATAGGCTAGGCTATACAACTTCCATTTCATCGGAATAACATTCACCGCCAATTTAATTATCATAAGGATTATATAAATGCAATTCTGAAGTGAAAAAACAATCGGTAAATAGCAGTCACAGCTGGGGTTTGTTGTTGTTTCGTGGACAAAATCTAACCAAACGTGCTGTCCGACATTAATTTATTATCAACAATTGGATATTCGTTACTGTGGGCTCTTATTACTCTACTTCCTAATAATAGGCAAGTAAATTATAAGATCATGTTTGGATAAACAAATATACCGAATTAAATTAGAATGAAGAAACAGTAAGTTGAGTGAGGTGTTTCAGCTTGCCGTCGCGCTGTAGGTGGGGGGGGGCGCCGGATTTGAAGCACTCGGCAAGGCCATTTCGCATTATATGTTTTCGGCTCGGGTTATAAGAGGTTTAGGTAATTCGGGACCCCCCCCCCCTCGTGTTAAAGGAGGATCGCGTTGTAGGAGCTCGTGTTATAGGAGGATGGACTGTATTTTCAGTGTTTTTTAGAATTATCCAGAACGTCCTGAACTTCCCAAATTGACTAATTCCTTGAATATGACGAGAGTACGTTAATATATGTGCGACTAATTCACTTACTCATATAGTGATATACATTCTATGTGGTGGTTTTGTGTTCTTTTATTTAAAAAATTTATTTTGCTCAATCATTATTTCCACAAAGTTATTTTGATTAGGGTAAGACGGGGTAATTTCGCCGAAAATCGCGTATTTGACTAATAGAAACTGCCACAAATGGAATTTTTTATTTTTTTATCTATACATTCATCCTTTCTGCTATAGATGCCCCAAAAAACAAAAAAATATATAATGTTTTGGTCATGTTGCCGATTTTTTTTTTAAAGTTACTCTTGCGACGAAATTACCTCGCACAGCGGGGTAATTTCGCCGCGACCTATTTTACGCATCATCTAGCTAGTAAACTAGATAACATTATATGATTAATGGCCAGACAAAATACTAGCGCGCAGGTAAAGCAATGAAAACATTCACAAACCCAAACTGACACTAAACATGCCAATAGAAAAACGTTGCATACACAAACACACAACTGAGCGGGGTGGGCAGAGATGCAGGTGTGTCACATGTGTAGGCCTAGGCGCCACTGTGTCTAGTGCGGGTGTGGAGTTGTAGACATGTAGTGCGGGTGTGGACGTTTCTAGTGCGGTTGTGGACATATTTATTAGGCCTACGGGTGTGGGAGTATTTAGTGCGGGTGTGGACGTGTCTCGTGTGGGTGGGGCTTGTAGGTTGCTAGTGCAAAGTACCAGGCAGCAGCTGACGGCTACTGCCAACACTTTGTCACACGCAAACATACAAACAAACAAACACACATACAAACCACCCACAAACACCCGACCATACCGTCAGACGCGCCGCTAGCCCTGGCTCCAGGCCCCGCGAAACTGCAACAAAACCTAAGCCAAACTAGATCTACATCCTAAGCCAAACTAGCTATACAACCTAAGCCAAACTTGCTCTACAACCTAAGCCAAACCGCAGCCGAACCCATGCAATAGTTTCGGAGATATCGGCGTTTGAATGCAAATTATTAGCGCCGCGGAAAAATTACCCCTTCTTACCCTAGTTCTTTTGTCTTTATATTGTGTCGTCCCTGTTTTGGTTTGTTTATTTTGCATGTTTTTCATTATGATTTAGATAAGGTCTTTTGTTTTTATATTATGCGTTTTCTGTTTTGGTTTGTTTGTTTTGCAAGTTTTACATAACACATTTTTCTTCCAGGACCAAGTATCGCAGTTTGACTCCAACAAAAACGACACCTCAACAAGTATGAACACACTCAAGAGAAAGTTCCAAGACATCGAGAAGCAGGAAACGGAACTGGAAAAAGCTTCAAAAAAGGCCATCGAAAATCTGGCTAAACAGCTGAAAGAACTTGAGGCGGCCGAGAACTTCCTTCCTCGTATTGAGACCAAACGGTAAGAAGAAGTTTAAGAAGTATTATTGTAGGTGTTAAAAGAGGGAAAAAGAAAAGAAAAAGAAAATAGGAAAAGTGGGGATTGGGCCTGAGTAAATAGATAAATAGATAGAATAGGTGTTGATTTTTTATTATTTTGTTTATTTTTTTATTATTGTAGGTGTTAATTTTTTCTTGGCGAGCGATAGCGAGCCTGTAATTTAAAAGGAACTGGTCTTTGGCCGAGATTGGAGCCTCTCCGGGTGGTCGGGGGAGTGCTGGAGCGACCTTGGTGACCCTGGTCTCTGGGTATTCTCCTGGGTGACCTAGATGTGTGTGAATTTTGTGTTTTGTCTGTGTTTGTTCGCTGTTTTGTCTTGTGTTTTGTGTTTTCCTGTTCTTGCTCTGTCTTGAGTCGGCCACCCCCAAGGAAAAAAAAAAAAATATAGAAGAAAATAAAATAAAAAATAGGAAAAGTGGGGATTGGGCCTGAGCATATACAGAGGAGTACACAGGAAATCAAGCAACAACAGATCTAGTGACCCTTCTAGGCTGCTTGTCCTCCAAAACACTGAGGATCAAGTGTCCAAACAGTGGTTTAGAGTGGGTAAGGGATTATTGGAAAGGGAATTACTGCCCTGGAACTAATGTCCGTGGCAGGATTAGGAAGTTAGTAGGGGACAGATGGGTTAGTAACTGAGGGGGGGATAAAATAAAGTTATTCATTTACAAACGCAGTCAGTCGCT